>CAXAMN010006847.1:161452-188267 GCA_963970005.1 Durusdinium trenchii
CCCCTAGTAGCGATGTCCTTGCTAAGAATTCGGTGAGTTGAGGAATGTTTGCTTGGAATTTGTGGCGTCTAAGGCGTCTAAGTTCCTACTAGCGTCCTTGTTCCTAGTAGTATGGCCAGGAGCCCTACTGTGTGTGGATGGAGATAAGCAAAAGTTCAAAGGATGGACAAAAAAACATACCAGAGCTCTCTTACCTCAGGAATCGCCCACACAGGCTCCAAAGAACACGTCTGACTCTGAGTGTCCGATTTGGGAGCGGCGAACGCTACTTTGCAACAGAGCTCATGAATCTGTGGTCTTTAGAGTGTCACTGTCAGTAGAATTTTTAGATAGGTGGATAAGACCAGCTTGAAATCCCAGGTTGATCCACCCAACCGAGATGTCCAAACACAGCGACCTGACTCGCCCCGGCCAGGCCAAATGCACAAGTGAACCACAATAAGATGCAAATGGGAGTGCCGCTGGGCGCAAGACTTTGAACACATTCAGCTTCCCTGTGTAGAAACATGCAACGTTTGAACCCTAAGTTTCCCTAAACATCTAGGAACCAAATCACCAGTGCGAGCGCTCCTTGAAGAAGCGTGAGCTATCCTGCGTCCAGTTACTAGTAGCTTAAGTAGCTACTTACTTAATTAAGTAGGCGTCTACATACTTAAGTAAGGAGGCAGGGCCATATGGTCTGAAAAAGATGGAGGTCATGAGATCCATTGACACTTTCTTGGTCATATATCCCCAATGCATCCGGATGCGAACGAACCACTCCTCTTGTGTAGACATATGCGTTTGATCATCTCCTGGAGAATATCTTCGAGCAACAGCCAATGACAGCCAAGGCAGCATTCCATGCCCTTCGTCACCTATCCGACCACTCAAGGTATGCCATGGCCGGTCTGGGAGCTGAGTGTAGCTGATAAAAAGGCCTTCAATAGAAGAGTTCTTGCAAAGAATGCGCAAGAAAACATTCTTGTAAGTGCCGCACGGGCCAGTTAAGAGCAAGCATTAAGGTCTTGCTAGTCTTGCTATCTATTTGGTTGGAGGCCATTGCTTATAGTTTCTTTTGTTTTTTTGCATTGGGATTGGGGAGTCCTGTGGGCCAAACTACGAAGCTCCTAGCTGGATCTGAGGTGTCGTCGCAAGCAAACATCTCGATTCCAACAACCACCGGGCACGTGGGCCCAGCATCGGGTGATTTCGACTGAAAGCTGCAGAGACAGATCCGCAAGGTTCAATACCAGTTGCGATGACATTCTCCAGGAGCAACTTTCGTAGCGTTCTTGCTCCTAGCAGCGATGCCCTTTGCTCCTAGTAGCGTCCTTGTTCCTAGTAGCGAGGCCAGGAGCCCCTAGTAGCTTCTTGCTACTAGTAGTAAGGCCAGGAGCCCGCAATGTGCCTGGTATTACATTGCCAGAAAAAGCAAAGAATAAAATTGGGAGACCCCATGAGTCTAAGTGCTATGACCTGCCATGGTCGAAGCTCATCAACTTGCCAGAATTTCGCTAGTGGAAGGCCCAACGATTGTTTACAGAGCGTAGAGGTTGGCTTGTTCATGTCTTTCGGAGAAATCGCCATGTGAACCCCCCTCTGCTTTACAATGTGCACCGAACGACAGGATGTCGTTCTGCACCGTTTCATTTTCTCTTTCTTTGTGTCTAGGAGCAAGGACGCTACTAGGGGCTCCTGGCCTTACTACTAGGGGCAAGGATGCTACTAGGAGCAAAGGGCATCGCTACTAGGAGCATGGACGCTACCAGGTGCTCCTGGCATTGCTACTAGTAGCAAGAAGCTACTACTAGCGATGCCCTTGTTATGCCTTTGCCCCTGAGGCCTACCTTGCTGCAGGGTGCCGCCGCATCGGTGCAAAAGGCTGCTCAGGCACCTCAAGTGTCCGGGCACCTGGTCATGGCACCTGGTCATAGAAATTCGCACCCAGGCAGAGCCGTCGGGTTCTGAAATCAAAAACTTGTCCGTACACTTCGTCCCCAGCCAGTAACAAGTGCATCGCAATTAGTAGCAAGTGCATCGCTACTATGGTAACAAAGGCATTACTACTAGTATGTAGCTGGGAGCGGGCTTTAAAAACCTCTCTATTGTTACTAGTAGCGATGGCCTCCACCCTACTTGCGATGGCCTCCACCTAGTAGCAGCCTTGTTACTAGTAGCGTCCTTTGCTCCTAGTAGTAAGGCCAGGAGCCCCTAGTAGCGTCCTTGCTCCTAGTAGCGTCCTTGTCGCATTTCGTCATGCCTTGATGCAGCGCACTTTGGGGCGGATGGCGACGGAGCGACTGAGGCCACCGAAGCCCGTGCAACAGTCGCGTCGCGTGGACACCAGGCGGGGAGCAATGGTGACACCAGGCACTAGTAGCGATGCCCCGGCTACTAGTAGCTTCTTGCTCCTAGTAAGGCCAGGAGCCCTAGTAGCTTCTTGTTACTAGTTCCGAGGCCCTTGTTACTAGTAGCTTCTAGCTGCTAGTAGCGATGCACTTGTTACTATGTCGCATCTTCGACAGTTCTGAGGCCTTTTGACAGTTCTGAAAGCCTGCATGTCGTCCGCTTTGGAACACAATGCCGCAGGGGGGGCACATACTAATGCACATATACTGCACATACTCATACCATCATCCTGTATTTTGTTTGTGGTTCTGAGCAAAGAGGACGCTACTTGAGTAGCCTCCCCCTAGTAGCGTCCTTGTTACTAGTAGTAAGGCCCTTGTTCCTAGTAGTAAGGCCAGGAGCCCCTAGTAGCGTCCTTGCTCCTAGTAGCGATGCCGTTTGCTCCTAGTAGCGTCCTTGTCGCATTGAGTCCTTCAGGTCCCCATCAAACCGTGCCAGTTGCCCGGCGGCGGTCTACGTAGACCTGTCCTCTCTCCGTCCGTGGACCCAGACGGGCGGCACATGAGGACAGGTAAGTGGGCAGACATCCTAGACATCTGTAGTAGAGGACCATTTCTACCGTACCCTTTGGACCATTTCTTCCTTTTTGGGTGCCAACGAGGGGATACAGAGTGCAAGGATGGTCGTCTAGTGGGAAGACACAAGTTTGACCCCATCCCGATCACTTTGCTTCAACTTCATTCGTGTATCGTCCCCTCGTAGAACTGCGACTGTGTGGCTCGAGAACTTGGGTTGACACCATTGAATTGAAAAAGGGCAAGGGCTTCACTAGTCACAAGTGCATCGCTACTAGTAACAATTGCGCCTGAACTAAAGCATCAATAGTATTGTGTTTGATGTATTTGTTCAGGGGATCCTGTAGGAGGGTCGATTCGTTGAGTGATCGACAAAATCAAGAAATAGAAGACAAAACCCCTAGGGGAAACATGTCTTAAGTGTGCATTGTAGGATTTATATCGCAATATCTATCTATATAAAATCATTTTTATCATCAGCACATTTCGGAACAACATCACAAAATGCCTACACATCATCTCACCACATTCACTTTCGCATCATAAAACCCGCCCGCACCGAAGGTGCTCAGGGCGTGATCATCCGGATGGCATAAACAACTGTAAGGTACAGGTTTACCTGGGGGGGAGCATCTTTTAGCCAAAACCATGGGTTTTTGATGGGCAAGAGAAAAGTGAAAAGACAATGTGATTTTTTGACTTTTGGTCTTCGATTTTCGGTTGAGGCTTGACATCTTTGCACGAACATGAAAAACCTCGCAAATAGCAGTGTTTCTGGCGACCATGTTGTTGGACACGTCAGAAATTGTGGTGTTTTTTGACAGCAGGCTCGAAAACATTGTAAGTAGCGGTGGTTTCTGCCTCATGGAGCATAAAAACACTGTAAAATTCGGTACATAGTGGTGTTGTCGGCAACGTCAACGTCAAAAACCTCACTATTTCTAGTTCCGTTGTATGAAAACACTGTCAAAAATGGTGTTTCGGCAGATGCGAAGCTCCACTATATATATATATATAGCTCCAGTTCACCATGGCCGATGGCCGCGACAGGCCGTGAAAGGAGCAAGACCTGTTGGGAGCGGGAGCTGAACGCAACAATCTGTTTGGATCCACGCTTACTAAATGGCAACATGATGAGCCCTTGTGATATATGGTGATGAAGTCGGGAGGCCGGGGGGCCAGATTCTGTGCTTTTGAGGCTGTTTGGGTGACAGTCTTCGCCGTTTTTGTTGGGCAACTGTTTCATGGCGGTGCGGGCGGACCTTGCCGCTCAGCGGCGTGAATAATCAACAATAAAGCAATGTGTGACCTAATTCATTGGTTTGTAGAAATAAAGTCTATTCCTAGAAATGTGTTATTCCGAAAATCAAACTGTTAAACATTGTTAGTTTTTCATCATCAGAAAGCTTCACATGTTATATTGTTACATACATGTTTTGGTGGTCGGACATTATTTATATAAGTCATAAATATGAACATGTGATTTGAATTATGTTACTCATTGGTTCTAGAAGATATGCCAGACAGAACGCCAGAAAGAATGTCAGATGTCAGAAAGACTGTCAACAGTTATGCCAGAAACAGTGTCAGAAGATATGCCAGATAGAATGTCAGAAAGAATGCCAAAAGATATGCCAGAATGAATGTCAGAAAAGATGCCAGAAAGAATATCAGGAAACGTGTCAGAAGATATGCGAGAAAACATGTCAGAAGAGATGCCAGAAAAAAATCGGAAGATATGCCGGAAATAATGTCAGAACGATGCTTCGATACACGTTGAGCGAAAATTGTGTGTATAGGTATTTTATGACCTATGAAAAGCGATGATGGAAAACGATGATGATCCCTATTTTAGGTATTGCTTAAAGTACCACCAGTTGTGTCCGTTTCACAATTGATTTGGCCGTTGCTTCTGGAGGGGCTTCGCACATCTCTGGCTTTAAGTGTCCTCACCCAGAGATGCACCCAAGTGATCTTCAATGATGATCTAATAAGAGCATCGCAGCTGGCCTTTGCAATGGCGCTGTTGCGGGTCTGTCAAATCTCTGGAAAAGAGGCTGGAGTCGAGTCACAGTTCTTTGTTACACCGGTCGCTGCACGTTGCATATCGCTGCGTGCACCTATGTCGCTGCATGAGTCTTGGTTGCCACATCGCCATTCTAGTGGATGACCAGATGTCACATGTTATCTCAAACTATTTCAAAACACTTGGTGTATTGTTGATGCCAAATATATTTGGACATGGGCGCATCAAGTTGTGAAGGTCCAATCCAGAGTGCGTAAGTCCCCCGTTGTAGTTGGTCACCTTTCCTTCAGCGCCTATTTCAGGTGCATGCTCAAGAGCAAAAAACAAAAGAAAAATGATATATCGAGTTTAAACATAAACAATGCAGTAATATGTTTAACTATGTAACTATGTTAATATTTTGTATCTAAAAAGATATTTTAGTTATTGCTATTTTTTCAATATCTTGAGTTCAGCCTCTTTCAGGTGCAGTTGGATGCTCAAGACATCGTGGAGCTGACAGAGACTCCGGGCACCTTGTCGATCAAGGCGTTGAAGCGGTGCCTGAGCTGCACGCAGTGCCTGGTGCTGGCGCCCGGTGCCTGTGCCTGGCGCTGTCCTTTTGGCGCTCTCATTGTTTGCCCAATTTAAGAGGTCTCATTGCCAATTCTCGGCACTTGTGATTCGAAGCCTGAGAGTGTTCAGTTCTTGAGACAGGAGAATCATGAGACATTGTTTTTGATTTCTCCGTCCTGAGGCATTGTGCGGCTGAGCTGGGAATCTCCATCTTCCGGCAGCGTTTGATTTGCCAGGGCCGTGTGCTCCAGGAGGACTTGGCTCTCAAAGATCTTCAGCCACTCGGCTGGGAGATCTCTGGTCTCGAAGTTCTGAGGCCACAAAGAGCAAGAAGAAAAGAAGAAGGAGAAGAATAGAAACAGACAAGAAGAGGTAGCAAGAGTTGCTCTTGCATTGGTTCACTAGGAAAGGAGAGCTGGAAAATCAACCGCTTGGGGCGTTATGTTGAGGCTGTTAAGGCAACTCAAAGCCTTAAGAACTTCGAAGTAAGTTGCCCAAATTGGTCGACCGGTGGGGTCCGGTGGGGAGTCTGTGAAGTCCTCTGGATTCACCTGGACTGCGCTTGTGGCATACCGTAGTGGTGGCCTCTGGTAGCTATCTCCATGCGGCGTACAGTCAATCTAGTGCCAAATATTGTTTCAGACAGAGTATGCTTGCAGATTTTGACTGCAGTCAGCTCCACTATGGGTGTGCATTGTGAAGATCTCATCAAAGAGTGAACACCAGTCACGTGTTCAGTGTTTGAAAAATAGGTTCATCAGGTTGTCAAGAATGCATGGAAAGGCTGACCACTGTCATCCACTGTCCACAAAGAAAAACACCTTGAAAGACACAAACACCACATTCTCGATATTTCTTCTGGACTCATCGAAAAGAGTCGAAGAGAAGCTATCAGCTATCAAGTGCCCTTACTCAGCAGGTTCCCATTAGATCTTCAACTTCTTCTAATTCCACTGCTGGTGCCTGATGCTAAGCGATGCAAAGAGTTCTTAGCGGCTGCCTGCCAGGATGCTTGGCTCGATTTGCCAGAGATGAGTTGACTGACTTAGAAGAAGCGAAGCAGTCAGCGCAACGTTTCACAAACTAACACATCATTGTACAAACGCATAATCCGTGCAATTGGGTGCATGATCCTTGCAAAGGCGGCTTATGATTCTCACGAGGGGGAAAACATTGCTGACTCGCGCACAAATTGAAGGACGGCTTTTAATCCCTGGGATGAAACTCACAACCTATTGAGTATCTGCTTTTAGGTTGGAGGCCATTCCTATTAAGTTGGAGGCCATCGCTTCTAGGTTAGAGGCCATCGCTCTAAGGTCGGAGGCCATCTCGATTAGACTGGAGGCCATTGCTATTTATTAGTTGGTGGACAGGTGTGATTCTGCGGAAGGAAGTCATGTCTCCTGGCCTTTGCAATGTCGAAACAATAAGCTACTAGTAACAAGTGCCTCGCTAGTAGTAACAAGTGCCTTACTAGTAGTAACAAGAAACTATTAGAAACAAGTGCATCGCTTCTAGTAACAAGTGCCACGCTAGTAGTAACAAGTGCACTAGTAGTAACAAGAAGCTATTAATTTAACTTCAATTCTAATAGCTTTTTGTTACTACTAGTAAGGCACCTGTTACTACTAGCGTGGCACTTGTTACTACTAACAAAAAGCCTCTGCAGCTCAGGAGTCGGCATCTTTCGAAGCCTTTTTGGCTGAGCCGATCGATCCGGACGTTGTGGATGAGGCTGGCAGGACGGCGGAGCTGCGTTGGTATCAATTGAGGCGGATCCCAAGCGAATAAGGCCAGGAGCGCCTAGTAGCGTCCGATCGCTTCTAGTACCGATGCCCTTTGCTCCTAGTAGCGTCCTTGCTCCTAGTAGTAAGGCCAGGAGCCCCTAGTAGCTTCTTGTTACTACTAGTAAGGCACTTGTTACTAGAAGCGATGCACTTGTTCCATTGGACATGGCAAATTATTTTTTCTTTTCGATTCGACTCCGCACCCGACAGGACAGCTTTGCAGGAAGCTTCACTCGTCGATTCCCCGGAGGCTGTAAGTTTGTTGCTGGAAGCGGGTGCTTCTGTTGAGAAGACTGATGTTTCAGGCTGGGTGTGGAAACTCAATTCTAATTAAATTCGCTTCTTATTGTTTCTACTAGCTTCTTGTTCCTAGTAGTAAGGCCAGAGGCGTTGGGCTCAAGCCTGCACGGGGCGCGCCTGCAATCTCGCCTTTCGCGGCGGGATTCGGATTGGGCCATGGACCCTTTGCGGGAGGGATCTCTACGATACGTCCGCCATACTTTCAGCATTTCCTCGACCTGGAAGGCGGCTTTGATACAAGAGTACACCATCAACAAGGTCCTTTTGCGATCTCGTGATTTTTGCCAGCTCGAGGTCCTCACCTCGAATGGCACGACAGAGATCCTGAAAGTGTCCAATAGGGTACTGCCACATCTTACGACACGATCACCTTGTGTGTTATACATTTGGTGTGACCATGGATGTTGGCAGGCGGGAGTGAAGATGTTGTCTGACGACAAGGTTGGCCACGATGATTTTCTTATGAAGGATTCTCCGGATGTTCCACCTGGAGTCTCCGACCCAGACTATGTGCCCTTACCAGATGTGTTTGAGCCCTGGGCTATGGAGTATGAGAAGTTCGATCGCTTGTCCGGCTTTGGTTTGAACCAACTTGATGAACCAGGATACGAGCCATGGAGTCTGGCATATTTTGCTCCGACGGCCAAGCCAATTTCGCCTGAACAGGTTGAACAGCTTCACGATTACTCCAATCCGATGGATCACCAAGTCATCCAGTCACTGTCCAGTGGCATCTACCAGCAAGAGTTGGACGCAGGTGGGCACATGTATACAGCAAATGGAGTTCATTCTGTGCAACCTCAGCCGAGCGACCTCAACATCAACAGCCTCCAAGACATGGAGCCTTGGGCGGCTCACTTCTATACCGCAAATCTCCATGCAGAAGGCCACACTCCACAAGATCGACCTACAGAATATTACATTGAGCCGTGGGCCGCAAGATACTATTGCGGTCACACGATTTCATCCCAGAGTTGTGCGACCCAGTTGCCTGAACCTGCTCAACCGGAAGGTTTTGATGCTATGTTCAGTTTCGCACGAGATGTTCCAATTCCTCCTCTCGGATGTTTCTCCTTGATCAGCTTACCAAATTTTCGACAATGGTGGTATGGGTCTCGGACTTCAGCAGTTTGTAAGTCTCATCTGCAAGGTAGTCCGCGACAGATACAGGGAATGTGGCCGTTTCAGTGGACGACTACTTCAGTCACGCAGACAAGTAGGAAGCCGGAAGTGATTTGGTACAAGGGTACCTGTCATTACGAAACAGAGTGTCCTATGTTTCGTGATATACTACATCCAACTCATCATCGTGCAACTATTCAAGCATTACCAAGTCCACGTCAGAGGCTTCACAATTCCCCATTTCAACAAACAATGACTTCTTTGTCACAGATGATCAGCAGATTTGTCACTACGTCCGTTGGTTGGCTCCCGTTGGTGCAAGCGAACACAGAAAAACAGAGTTCCATTGGAATTCCAGACATTTGTTGTCACCGCTCCACAACCAGCACTGACATTGACCAACGCAGTGTTTTCGGTTTCGCTTTATATTCTCCAGCGCCTTCATACCACATGCCATCCGACATTGCACAGTGCAACAACTCTCAGAGTCCTGCAGAGATGATTCCAATTTCGCCTTTCGAGCATTCTTCATTGTCTCAGGCAGACGGAAGCACATGTCATCAACAGAACTCAGGAGGTTATTTTGCACACCAGTCTCAACGACCACCGCAGACAACTATCTTTTCAGGGGCTGTACCCGACCCAACCGCCGTGATTCAAGAACTACAGCATTTGACAACCTATCGCGGGGCTGTACCCGGTTTCAACCTCAAGTTTTTTGACAATGTTGTGTCAATGCTTGTTGGGTCCAGACATTTGCCTTACAGGTTGACCATACACAGGTCTCCATATTTGAACATTTTTGGCCAGGGAGAATCAATATTACCAACTTCCTATGTTTCTCACCGAGATGTACATCTTCAGTGTGATACAAATATTGATCCAGCAGTGATTCAATGCCAAGCAAGCGATTCCTCCATCCGTCTAATCGCTTCGAGTTCCATTGGACCTCAAGATTTTCATGCTAGTGCAGACTCCACTAGCTCCGGTTGTGAGGCATTGTTTCAACATCAGGAGGATTCACCATCTTTACATGGTGTCTCTTTGAGGGATTTGAGTGCATGCAGTCAATGTGATCTTTCTCAGGCACTACTCCGACTTACTTCCTTCACAGGGGCTGTACCCGATCCGACAATTCCAGATCTAGATCCACGACATTTTACCATATCTCGAGGGGCTGTACCCGTTACCAACAGCGATGGAAGCCAACAATGTAGAGTTGATCAGATTACAGGCAAGTATCCTGTCGGGCTGATTACGAACTGTGGTGATGAAGACTTACGACAGAGTTTGGTCCATAGTTCTCTCAACCATCGTGATCCTTTGTCCGGGCTGCTTTTCAGTGCAATGGGAAGCGCATCTTTCACCCTGCAATGTCAGAACAGTGATATCTCCACTGAAGTGGAGATGGGTGCAGATGATCCTCTACCATCTCCAAGCCTACACGAAGTGTTACTCAAGCATCATGACCGATCCATATTTTCTCGCGATGCAATTCGTACAGTTTGGTTTCCGGATGGTGTGTTGCAAGATACATTTATCCTCTTGGACAAGAACCACTACCGGCTGCATCAGAAATCGCTACATGATACCTCCTCTACCGGGGCTGTACCCGATGACAGGTGTTTACAACTTCTTTTCAATTTGGCTCAGCGCAGATCGGTTCCACGATGTCTTCGAAGGATACATTCAAATGATTCACCAGTCTGGGCATGCAGCTTACCTTCCAAGACGCTACTATCACCTGGGCTGCATGGGGCACATACATGTCGCACTTCCTTGTTAGTGAGTCATGATGATGCAACAAAGCCTTTTTGTTATCCTGACTATTACACTGCCTGCTCAGGGCCCAGTGACTCACATCAAGTACGATCAACCCAAGAGTCACAGCTATGTTCAACCGCATCCAAGTTTACAGTGGCAACATCTTTGTGTACTGATGACCTGCCTGTGATGCTGCAAGACCTACAACAGTCCTCCATTTTCAGCGAGACTGTACCAGTGATCGACACTCCATTTCATGAGAGTTTGTGGCGTACGCTTCCGTTTGTGGCTGATAGTGGATCCAATAATCAATGTCTACGACAGGGAACCATATCCAGTGGGACTGTACCCAGTTACATCCTCGATTCATGCCGAGGCGACGACGCACTCCTCATAGAATCCTATTTTCAGGATCGCTTTCCAACTGATATTGCCGGTCCTGTGATTCTCATCCCAACATACGATAGAGAACGCCCCAACCAGTGTGAAACACCTCCAAGAGGTATTTACAACCAAGAGCATGTACCAAGACATCAGAATAATGATGTTGTACATACTTTACCACGGGCTGCTTTCGATTCTTACAGCTCTGATAGTGCCCTTGTGCCGCCTCGATGGATTCGACCTGAGACCCATCACACCTGTTCGTCCCATTTCCGAGGCTGGAGTGAGGCAATTTATGGGGGAGGTCACCCCGCGTGGGGCCGATGTGAGATAATTCACATGGAACCCAATCCACCGTTCGCTGAACGTTGTGCTGCCGCTACACAAGATAGTGGCTGGCTGGCATCTGATGAGGCACTGTGGTTCCTTCGTTTGCTCAGAGATTGGCGCTCTGACGTTGCCATCGGTCCAATCATTCAATGGAGTCCAAGTAGAGATCTTCAACGTTTGATGGCTGCGGAAGATCAGCTACAATGTAATAACGGTCACTTAAATATCCTACTATTTCTGGTGGAAGCACATTGGTGTGCTATCGAAATTGACCGCCGTACTGAACCTGTCCACGTAGTTCTTATCCAGTGGCCTTCCGAACACCAGACAATAGCAATTTTGGAGGTGGCTCGCATTTTGCAAATACCACCCCATAATATGTTGGTCACGCGGGATACTAATCATGAAGTAGTTACCATGTATAGGTGGACAATTCTGTTCAGATGGTACACCAATTTCGCTATGCAAACCTGCATTCAGCCGTTAATTCATGCTACTGACCAGGATCAAAGCCGGATCGACCAAGTCATCCATCGAGCACAGCGTCATTGGGACCGTAGTAACGCACCCACCTATCTTCGTCAGTTTGCAACCGAATGTCGACGTGCATTCATGTCAGCTTATGCCAGAAATCAACCTGAAACGCGGTTACCCAACTCAGTGTCAACAGTTATGTTTGTGGGTCCCCAAGACACATATGTCCAAGAAGTCAGCCAAGCACCACGACCACCTACTCATCGAGAGAGGGAAATTAACTGGTTGCGTAACCTGCTTATACATCCTGCTTGGTTAACCAACTTTGAGGTTGAGCTAGTGCTACAAACCATACGCATGCAAACTCTCGACCGTTTCTTGCCAGGACCACTGCATTTTGACCCACTAACCGGTCAATTAGAGTCCTTCGTCAATGACCTTCCCAGTGTAGCGGGATACACGAAAGTCCTTCTATTCATCACGATGAACTACCATTGGATTTCCGTTGCAGGTATGCAACACGGCGACCGTTGGCTACTCACAGCCGCAGTACCAGATCCTAGGAGTCGTGATTTGTCACCACTGTTTGATGCCGTCGCTGCCCTACTGGAGACGTCTCCTGATCGTGTTCATATTCAAGCAATCCCGATGCATTTACCTCCTCATTTGTGCGGTTGGCTCTTACTTCACACGCTACAAGAACAATGCCAAACGCCTTTCATTCATGATGCAACAATGCTACTTCAACGGATAGCAGTGATGCCTAACTCAAGAATCAAAACCTTGATCTTTGAAGAGGCGCTCAGTACTTGGACACGACATGCACCACATCAGGACATTGTGACTTTCGCCACTCAGGTAAGGACTTACTTCTTGGCCCACATGGATATTTGGAGCTCACACCATGTGTTTCGTTTTGGAGGCATGTTCCCTGCACCAGTCTCGACGCCAGTTCAGGCCTCCTGGAACGTTATCTCTCCTGACACTAAGGCCAAGCTTCTCAATAAGATTCGATGCCATGTCCCAAGACCATTTGTGTGTCCATGTGTCCAACGCCTAACGGCCTATATCGAGATTGATAGGCTGGTAACCACTGATAATCAGACGGCTACTTTTGCGGCCGTTGTGAAGCCATCGCCTCTTCAATGGGCTTCACATTTTTGTCAGGAGAGAGTGATACATGCTCCATGTTCACATGTGCAGCTCACGGATATTTTCTTACGAGTGCCGAAGTTGTCAGCTTCATTGATTCCAGGCCGAGTTGAGGCAATTGTCTTCCAGGGTCGAGTTGATTTGATGCCATCCCAAACTGTGATCAGTATTTTAGACCTGGAATCTGGTCTCCGTGTCTTCCGCCACGGCCGTAATCATGCCACACTCACTCTTGATCTTGGTGAGTTTTGCTCAGGGGCATTCAGCGGATGGACTCAAGCAGGCAAAGTTCTCGAACAGATGGGCTATCCCATCACCACAAAGTTTGCCATTGACCACGACAACTGTGTAGCCACTTGGTATGCTCGCAACTTTACCGAAGGAGCCATGGCTGCGAGTCCTGAGGATGTCTTCCGTCTTCGTGATGAAGCCTTTTATCATCGTGAGGCACCGATCACCTTTCAGACTGACGTTCAGTTAGGGTGGTATCTCCTCTTTTGTGAACCTATTGAAATTGCCACAGCGTCACCACCATGCCCGGCATTTTCCGCAGCCAGTACTTCTGCAGGCCTGGAAAAAGCAGAAGGTCAAGTCATTGTGGATACCATCCTCAAAATCCTCATATTGCAGCCCAAACTCATCGTTCTTGAAGAAGTAGCTAGTTTGCGCACGCATGCCCACTTCCCCCTGATCCTCGAGCTTCTCAACTGGGGAAATTTTCAAGTGGCTTGGCAAGAAGTTTTAAACCTTGATGATTGGTTACCGCAGTCCCGTCCACGGTTGATCCTGATCGCATTCCGTCGATGTTCATATGGCCTTAAACATTTTGCCTGCCAGCCTTGGCCATCTAGTCCATCAAAGCCTATGTCCCTCCGAGGATGCCACTGTCTCTTGACCGATGAAGCCTTGATAGAAGCGACCTCAGCACCCTTGGATGTAGAGACCGCCAAGCTATATTTTGACCCCAATAAAGTCCCGGGAGCAACACCACGATCATTTAAAGACACAGTTCGTGCACGTTTGCGTACAGCTAATGATCGTATTCAATGCATCATGGCCAGCTATGCCTACGGGCATGAAATCGATGCCACATCACACTCCCAAAAAGGGATCTTTGGATCCCTCCTTCGGTATCAGGGAAGGGTACGCTTTTTAGCAGGACCAGAGCTGCTGTGGCTGCAGGGTCTTTCGACTGCGTGGCATGGACCACTTAACTCACGACTTCTGAACCACATTGTTGGCAATGCTATCAGTGTCCCGCATGCATTGATTGGATTGATAAATGCTCTAGGACACTTTACACATTTGGAGTTTGACACATTTCCACATGAGCTATTCCTGGTCGCTATGAAGTCCCGTCTTCATGCCCAGAATTCGGACATTGATATCGACATTGATACGGGCACATTCTCAGTGAGTCCCAAGCTAGTTCCAGCCACTGCGCCATGGGAAGAGGATACACTCTCATCCCCACCTTTCACACAGGTGGTCTTCTTGCAAGGCAATAAGCGGCGCTCTATTTATGTTCAATCAGGCTTGCCCATCCAGCAAATTTTTGCTTCACTATTCCAAACCTTCGATGTCGATCATATCGATTGGCTGCCTTTCGATAATCCAACTCTTCCGCTTCCCATCGTATCCACAGACGTGTTCTGGGGTTCACGTATGACATTCGCTCTGCCAGAATCATATCGACTATGTCTTCAGGAACAATCTTTTCAGGCCCCAGCTGATAAATGGACAATGATCCTGTTGCCAGAGCGGTTCGAGATACATCGAGTAGATACATCAATCAATATTGCACACCTGACAGCTGCTATCTCACTTGATCGACCGTTTCCTTATCACCTATGTAACCATATGTTGGTCAAGTGGCCATCTCATGCCAAGCCTTGTCAGGTCATGATTGCCAGATCTGTGGAACCTCCGAGAATTCATATTGACGAGCCTTTTGATAGTACTTTCCTCGACATGGGTGATTGTCTTCAGGCTCGACTAGATGCATCAGAGACAGCATTGTTCTTGCAGACCTGTCACGCGAGCGGGGTCTCTGACCTTTTATGGTCCTTAGGCTGGCAGTTGGTTCACCTCCTTGAACCACACCCATCCCGATCATACGAGCACATTATGATCTTGCCCTCAAGCACTCAGCTTCATGTCGATGCCATTGCAGTTCGTAATATCCTGGCGGCTCATGTCACGACTTGGTACATCCCTACTACAGCCGAGCCATCTACGAATACTGTGAGGTTATCGTTGAAACTGTGGGCTACCGTTATTTGGGATGGATTTCTTCCCATTCACACCAAAACGGACATCTTCGCGGAAGCTTGGCATGCGGCTAGTCGGTTCCTAGGGCCACTGGTCTCAGTTCGTTCGATTTTGAGAGGCAAACGCATGTCCCCAGAAGAATCTTTCTCTGGCTACATTAGCCAGGAAGATATTCACTCGCACCTTAACCGAGTCCACCTGGTGGGAGTGCTCCAGGGAGGAGGGAGCAAAACCGATCTAGCCTTGCGCACCAATCAGGCACTGCTTGACTTTCTCCTGCAAAATGGAGCCTCTAGTATAACAACGGCCCAGTTCGTCAAGGACCTGTTGACATGCGCCGGTGCTACCCGAATTCAGCAGATACTTTCGATTCGTGATTCAGATGCCAAGCTTGAACAAGTAAAGAACACCGCTCTCCATTTCCAGATCGCTCTGCCGGAGTTCGCAGATTTTGACATGGACACCACTAAGAGGCTCCGTCGGCATGCTGCTAAGCGTTTTGCAGATCAACCCAGCCATAAGGCCACTGAATTTGTCCTGTCTCCGAATTTGTTCCATGATGCCAAAGGTGAACCCATTTGCAATGTCTTTGATCAGTCCCAATCCGAAGGTGTCTTTCTAATTGACGTCGCAGATGCGGAATCCTTCAATGCTTCCCATCGACAGACAACCAAGCCTTGCATTATGGTTACCCTTGGCCCGGTGTGCCCTCTCCTGTCAAAGCAATGTCAGGCATGTAATTTGCCTGCCACAGACAGTCAAGGTGCCAAAGTAGTTATTGCAACATGTGTGCACATATTAGGAGAGGCGAAGGCCTTCATGTTAGGAGCAGATCAGGATGACATCGCAGTTCAAGCAACATCCATTTTGGCATTCACGGCATGGCGTACAGAAATGACGGAACACCTATGGAATCAACTGTGCGAAGGACCACTAAAGACAATCTGGAAAACCTTCTCGATTGACCCGGCGAAGAACGTTGTTGATAAGCCATGGGGACGCAGCTGGCGGAACGATACAGCCAGTGTCGATCCATGCGATGCACATAGTTTTCAAGCACACGTCAGGGTTTACACCTCAGTGACATCGACAATCCTGGCCCAATCTGGGGTACATGGCATCTTTGTCAACCCCAAGTCTGCCGATGGAAATTCCGTCGATACCTCCTTCGCCGTAATCTGGCTTAAAGACAAAGATAGATCGCAAGCCATCCAGGAAACACAGAAAGTTCCTGAACATGCCGGTCTCGTTCTCTCCCACAAGGGTAAACGGGGGTACGGAATTAGGGTCCCCAGTACTGCATACGAGGAAGCACAGGGAGTCCTGTTACCGACAAATCCTAAGCAGACCCACATTCCAGCTAATTGCTATATGAAACTGTCGCCCCTGCCACACGGGGTTACCCATGATGACATCAGGACATGGTTACAAAAGCAAGCACTACTTATGAGGCCCATCAGAAGTCTGGGAGCCAACGCGTGGCTACTTGCGGCATCCACCAAAACCGATGCCTGCCATTATTTATGGGGTAAGTCAACAGTCTTACTGGCACCTTTAGCTACATCTCCACCTGTCAAACCAGTCATCGTTGCAGGTGGTGTTCGCACGTCCCAGCCTATGGCCCTCCCGGCTCTCGCAAGTGCATCCACTAGCGCCAGTCACAGCGATTCTTGGGATCCTTGGGCACAATGGTACCAATCGGGAGACGCTGGTCGCACTTTTTCCGCCTCCAGTGATCCGACTGATTCCCACCGTACCTGGTCCTCCAGAACCAGTCAATATTCGAAATCATCCACTAATACTTCTACATCTCCGCAAGCAGATATCACTAATATCCAAAGCCAGATCCGTGATTTGACTCAAGCCAATAAAGCTACCATTGATCGAGAAGCCAAATTGCGTCAAGAGATGCACACGGAATTCTCCAAAGTCCGAACTGAAATGAAGACTCAGATTGAAGCTTCAGAACTTTCGCTTCGAGCCACCCTTGATCAAAGAATACACTGCATGGAGCGCAGCTTGCAGGACACTAATGCAGGCATGAAGGAAGGGTTTAATGCCATCCTTACTCGACTCGGACATCCCAGTAATGCTGATCAGGCCAAGCGACCGAAACCGGATGGTGCAATGATGGTCGATGAAACCCTGTGACTCTTTGAGCTACCAGAATTAGATGCTGTAATTATGCTGCATCTTCACTTCGCGGTTCGTCAGCTCATCTTTTCTATATCTTCGCAGGGTTTGACAAGTGCTGTTTGCAGCACGAATGACAATCCTTATCAACACCTTTTTGGGTTTGTCTTATGTTTCTGTCTTGTTCCTGACGTTCAGCATTGCATGCACCTAGCGCTGTGGTTTTTGCCACAGTTTTTCACGTTTTGCCTTGGTTGCTGGTCTCATTCTGCCAGCCAGTATCCTCAGGATAGTCTTTCCAATGATCATCATTTTAACATGATCTTCTATTCAGGCCTTACACGAAAGCCCCATCAAGCAGCAATTTTGTCACTGTACTGTGAGGATACAAATGATGTCATAATTCCGTGGTGTACCTCACAAGTCGGATACACCTTTGGCCAGGGACCACCTTTTCAGACATTTGCGATGAGCTTACACCGAACCACAGATGCTAACATCTGTCCTCGAAAGTCCCTGGCCAAACTCACTATCGCACAGCCTCCATGTTTGAATGAAAACGGTGTTGTTTGGCTGGTTGGGTATTCTCGACGACGTCTGATTTTCGACGTAGCGGAAGGGTACATCTCCTATCACATCACATACATGCATTTACAGTCTCATGATTGGAAATTGGGCACTCGTATTGGTGAAGCGTCGAATCCGGGTCCCCCATTGACATCCACTTCGGATCAGTCAATCACAATTAGTCTGGTTAACCCGACAACTATTTACCAAAAAGAGGATGACCTTCTGTCTCTCAACTCTGATGTGCTTTGTTTGGCAGAAACCGCGGCCACCCGTACAGTGCAACACGCATTTAATCAGGCCATCCGTACGACACCTTATCGTACATTTTGGTCAGCTCCGGTACCAGACAAAATCACCAAGACTAACCCACAGTTGGGGACCACTTTGCGAGGTGACAACTTAGGGACAGCCATCTTGACCAGACTTCCCTCGAGAGACCCACGACATGTCTTTCCGCCGGTCGTTTGGGAAACATGCCGCGTTAACAGTACAATTGTATCGACAGGCTGTCTCGACATTCTAATTGTTTCTACCTACTTTCAAACTGGCAAGTCCGCGGAAGCCAGGGTTGTCAACAATCAACTCTTGCATGATCTGCTGTCCTATGTTCTTTCGATTGACTTACCTTTCGTGATCGCAGGGGACTTCAACACTGATATCCATAAGTTGGATGCATTTACGTACTTCCGCAACATGGGCTGTCAAGAGATGTTCCAGTTTCACCGTCAAGCATTTGGTTTTGATCTTCCACCCACATGCAAGGGTGCGACCAGATTTGATTCCATGATCATTCATCCTGTACTGGCCAAATACATTCACCGTATTGACATTGGCCCCGAACATCAGTTTGCAGATCATTGTGTTGCACATGTGCAGTTCAACCTTCCTACGAAATTAGTAGATACTCATTCATGGTTTGCGCCTAAGTCCTGGACCGTGTTCTCAATCCCCCAGGACACCTTTGCCTGTCAATACCGACGCACGCGTTGTCCAGCTGTCACATCACTCTCTGCTGATCCAGCCGAATGCTTACATCAGTGGTCCCTGCGAATTGAAAAAGCTCTTCACCAGACTCTGAATCTTCATAAAGCTACCGAGCCACTACAACAGACTCAAGGATTTCTGCCCAAGACATTTCGGGGTCGCTGCGCACCACCGAGACTCGTTCGTAATAGCTGTCCCCGAACCCCCAAACACGATATTACGGGTCAATATGAACCGCCCACTGAAGTTACATCCTTGAAGAGTAGACAGAAAGTCCGACAGGTCCGTCGCCTTCGCTCTTTGGAACGTTTGTTTAAAAAATACGATCTGTTGGATTCTCACCTCTCTCAATGTGTCCACTCCTCGAGGTGGAGTGAACTGCAGCATTTGTGGCAAGTCATTTGTTCAGCTAATGGGTACGGAAGTTCATGGGATCACTGGATTTTGCAATTCGAATCTATACCTGCCGTCCCACAAGACCTTCCGACTTACGACCAGCTCTATTCTTTTCGACAAATCACGCAATACGACGCTGACTTGTACTGTCAACATGAAGCCAAGCTTCAACGTCAGTCCCGCCAACATGCCTTGAATCTTGATATCCAATACAAGTCCTGTTCCCAGTTTTATAAGCGCTTGAAGGATAGTGAGGTCAAAGTCCTTCCTGGCTTTCCTATCAAGCTTACCGCACAAGCTTCGTTATGCCGATCAGACAAAGGGCCAGTCATGTTAACGATCCATCAGCCGGTGAGCTTCCGATTATATGCCGCTGCCACTTTTGGTACTGCCCAACTTCGTATTATGGAGCAATGTGATTCCCGTATTCGTTGCCACGTCCTGCATGGGTGTGTCCCCACACATGGGGACCTAGTCCAAGAAGTCTTTGCTTTTGACGTTCATCAGATGGCAGCCCCTTTCGCAGAATATTGGTCCCAGTTTTGGAACCGTGATTCACAGCAGGATGAATGCTCGGATCAGCCTTGGATACAGACGCTAGACACACTATGCGCCCGTATCCCACCTAGTACTCCTCTCCAAGTTCAGTGGGATGACCCGGATGTTTTGCAACAAACTATCAGACGTCTTAAGCCGTTTAAAGCAGTAGGCATTGATGGATGGAGAGCCGAAGAATTACAATCACTCCCTTACGAAGCCGTAGCCGATTTGGCCAGTATCCTAGCCGTGATTTGGCCTACGGGGCTTTCCGCACACCAGCTCATAGCTCGAGTCATTCTTCTCGCTAAGAGACAACCCCCTACGGCTATTACTGATGGCCGGCCTATTACAATCTTGGGATATTTAAGCCGACTCACCTCTAAACTTATTGCTGATCAGCTTCTAAATCAATGGGCCACTGCGTGGCCGAGTGCCATCTCGGGAGGATTACCATTTCGAGGAGTTCAAGACATCACATTTATGCAGCAGTTTCAAATTGAGTCTGCTAAGCATCGTTCCTTGCCCTGGCGGGGATTCACGCTCGATCTAATTAAAGCCTTTAACCTGCTCCCACGCCGTGTTATCTATCATCTCCTCATTTACCATGGGCCCCCCCCCCAATCCATCGCATTTTGGTTTCGAAACCTGCGAAATATGACACGCAGACTACAGGTTCGTAATGCCATTGGCCCCGCAATCCACATGACTACCGGGGTGCCAGAAGGGGATAGCATGTCCGTATGTGCCATGTTGGTGGTGTCTTCCGCCTTCTACTGGACACTTCATACCCCCACAGTCTTCCCATACGCATATGCAGATAACTGGTCCTACCTCACTACAAATCAGCGTGATAATATCCTCACTTTCCAGAAGATTAAACAACTCGTGGCAGCATTGCGTATGCAAATTGATTTCACAAAATCGTGGGCATGGGGAGCCACACTGGATGCACGTCAAGACTGGAAGACCTTTCTACACCAAGAATTTCCAGATGATACACCAGTCCAGGTGCTAAATTCCACTAAGGATCTTGGTTGCATGACTCACTATACCAACCACATTACATTAGGACACCTCAAGACCAAAATTGCCAGTGCCATTCAACGATGTAAACGTTTGCGGTGTTTTAAAATGAATGAACATTGCTCAAAAAGCTCGGATCATACAAACAGCCATTTGGCCCCACGCGTTCTTCGGAGCTGAAACCCAAATCGTTGGAGACAAACATTTTAGGACCCTACGGAGAGAAGCTGCCACAGCCTTGATTGGACCGGAATCCCAGATCTCCAGCTGGTTAGCAGTCCATATCTTTAATAGCCAATTGCAGGATCCATTGCTTTACGTCATTACTAATGCACTGGCATTTATGCGTCGTATGTTTCATGTAAACCCAGACTTGGCACTAAAATTCCTTCAAGCCGTCACTCAGCATGAAGGTCCGGCTGTAGGGCCTGCAGGAGCCTTAGCTCGGTATCTTCGTCAGGTTGGTTGGTCCCTGGCTCCAGACGGTCGTTTAACTCTCGATGGGTATTTATCGGTCTCAGTTCGATATGATGCTCTTCGCTTTATCCGTCAACAATTACGCTTAGCCTGGGCTTACCAGATTCATCGCAATATCTGCCATAGAAAGGGCGTCATTGATCATCCCATTGATTTAGTGATCCTTTCACGGGTCTTACGTAAAATGCCTCCAGCTGCAGTTCGCTCCATTGCCTATAACCTTACTGGTGGCTATCAGGTAGGTGCTGTGAAGGCCTTGTGGTCTGCTACTTCTGATGCACGTTGTCCCCATTGTGACCAACTGGACACACATATGCATCAACAACTCGAATGTCCAGCTTTTCACGAGATTCGAACTCGGCATCCAAAAGCAGTGACTTATTTGTCTAATAACCCACATAAACTATGGCTACCCCTGCCAGCAGCATTCCCCTACATCACAGAACTGCGTCAATTCCTTGCAGCCAGAGGTCTCGACACTGGACACACGCATATCCGACAAGACGCTGATGTTCTTTATTTCTATACAGATGGGTCAGCTGATACTCCCCTTCACCCAGAAACCCGTCGAGCCGCGTGGTCTGTCATCCAGTTTCGACCTGAATCCATTCAGGATCCATTCCTTACTATCAAAATCCAGCACGTCCAGGGTCCTCAATCCATCGCTCGTGCAGAGCTTGCGGCCGTAGCCTGGATTATTCAGCACGTCACACACAACCACTGGTCACAGCAAATTGTCATTGCCACAGATTCTCAGTATGTTATCAACACCATTGGCCATATTACCATGCCAGCATGTTACCCTTCCTGGCACCGTCTGGCCAACGCTGACTTACTTCACATCATCGCGCGTTCATGGTCCTCATCACAATTTGTCCTCCGCAAAGTTCGAGCCCACCAACATATTCAGGATGCCCCCCCCGGTCCGGCACGTGATGATGTTCAAGGCAATTCATGGGCAGATCATGCCGCAGTTATTGCACGTAAGACCGATCATACATTTGTCCACTCTTTGTTTCAGACAGCTGCCACTTGGCATCGCGATCAATTTGACCAAACCCAATCCATTTTGCATTACCTCGCTGACCTCAATGTGACTCATGCTAGTCTTAAACAGGCACAGCGTCTCAAGACCGGCGGCTCTCCCCATCACGACTCTACGGCTGATTGGGGTACTCTGTTCCGCCAGCGCGAATTGTATACGATCTCGCATGATCCTGTCCGATTTGCCCCGCTGGTTCATCCTGCTTTCCTTACTGCCTGTGTTTGGGGAAACCAGTATGCGGACTTAGTCTTACGTTTCTGTGCTAGTCTTAAATGGCCATCTCCGGAGGTACACTCACCAGCCCTCGAAGTAGATACAGGCATCACATGGCACGAACTCGCTTTAGCTTTCATCGTAAATACAGGAATACAATTCCCGACATGGGTTCGTAGGACCGGTCAAGCTCGAGCTCAGCCTGTACACTGGCAAGATCCCAGTGTGTTAGCCCTTCCTATCCATCGGAGATCTTTACGGGAACAAGCCGAAGCCTTTCGTACCATCGTCCTTTACCTTCAAGGCTATGCTGATACGCCTTTAGTGCCCAAATACTCTAAAACCGGCTCGCTTAGCCTCACTCAGGTAGGATGGGGACGATCATATACAGGTGGTTTTGCATCCCGCCCGGAAATTCCCAATTCTCATGCTGTCCAGCGAACATTGGTCCTCTACGCAGAGCAGCTACATTGTAAACCACCGTATCATCCTGACGGTCTGGTGCCCATGCGCCACGCAGTCGCTCATTTTCCTATTGTGCCTGCACAGACGCTTACCTTTGAACAGAAGTTCAAATATCGTCGCAATCTTCGCAAAGTGTGGAACAAGCATGGTGATCTCGATTCTGTTAAGGTCCCCGCCCCTAATTAGGAATTTACCTTTGAGCCTTCTACGAGCTGCGCGGATATTCGGTTTCACGTAGATAGTGGTCTCACTTGGTAGCCTCATTGCAACGTCTTTATCCGACAAAGTGATACTGACCCCACTCCCGGACACCCACCAACATGGTGCAGGGTCGCGGGAAGCGTGTCGACAGCGAGCGCAAGTTGTGTGAGTAGTAAGGCCAGGAGCCCCTAGTAGCGTCCTTGCTCCTGGCTCGGTGTGGAAACTGGGTTGCGGATCGAAGTTTCGAGTGTTGGCGCCTTTGGCCCATTCACTTTCGCATACTCTTTCGAAGCAGAGAAAGGTGAAAGACAATGCTAAGACAGGTTAAAGGATGTTAAGGGCTTTTCACATTTGCATATGAACACTCAAACACATTCAACAGAACAGTCTTAGGTCTTGGAGGTCTTGGACATGTTGGCGATTTGGCCGGGCTCGACTTCGGCCCGGCTCCGCCCTGTAGGTTTGGCAGCACTTCATCGTGCATCGCAGTCTGGTGCAGGAGAAGTCGTTCGCCTCCTGCTGGCAGCCCAAGCTCATCCAGATGGACCAGGTGATCTTGCAGTAAGACTTTATGTGTTCGACTATTTGAGCATCTCATTATCTCATTCTCTGATTTTCAGCTGCTCTTGTCATTTCTTGTCCATTCTCCGGAGCAGGATCTGCAAAGATCTCTCCGCTGCGGATGGCTGTCGAATGTGGTCATTTCAACATCGTGCGCCTTTTGCTGGATGCTAAAGCCAATGCAAACTTGACCAAGGCAGGTGAACATGCACAAGCACGCGTTTCAACCGTTCAGGGATGTTCAGAGTGTTAGGGCTGTTGAGCGGTTGAATCAATTCAAAGCCAGGAACATGGTGACAAACAGGTAAATCCGCACGCATGAACATGTCAGTGCAAATCTGAACAACGATGGTGGAGGCTTTTCATAAGTTTGGCACCCTGATCATGCTTTGCTCACCCGCAAAAAGGATCAAGTGCGGTGTCGCGACTCTCTCTGTCTCTCTCTCTCTCTCTCCAAAGGCCGATGGAAGAACACCCTTGCTCGCTGCAGCTACATTTGGTGATTTACAGATTGTGCGAGCTTTGCTGATGGCTGGTGCCTGCCAGGATCGATGGCTGTCAAGATACGAAGACTGCTTGCTTTTAGAGAACTAGTCAGTTGATTGGAAAAGTTACCGATGTTTGAGGCAAACGTTTGGGGCTCCTAGTAGCAAAGGGCATCGCTGCTAGGAGCAAAGGGCTCCTAGCAATACTACCAGGAGCAAGGACGCTACTACTAGTACCGTTTGGACATGTCTGGAGAAGAGCCCGTGCTCGCACCAGGACACCAAAGGAGGCTTGTCACCCATCTATTTGGCGGCGAAGTATGGCTCTGCAGCAGTGGTGCAACTGCTTTTGGAGTTCAGAGCAGACAAGGCCGATGGTTTCGCTCTATCGGTTTGTCCACATCCAAAAAGCCGGGTCCATGGGTCCACAGATTCGTTCGTCTTCTTCTTAAAAAGGACGAATAACGGACAATTGGATACAATTGGTCTCCTAAAGTCTCCTTAAAAAAGACAACACACCACCTCAACGCAACGCGAGGATGTGATTGGCGAGAGTGGCCGCACTCCACTGTGGGTTGCCTGTCGACATGGGCACCTGGGCGTGGTGGATGCTCTGCTGCGTGCTGGCGCGAACAAGGCACGAGAGAGCTGGTGTGGTGTGGGACACTTGACCAAGGAAGTCTGTTGCTCCAAGAGCTTCTTTGGAACAGTTGGACTGCAAACAGGATCTGCCTTCAAACACCGAGCACAAGCTGCCACAAGCTACCTGTTGCAAAATGTAGCACAGCGCGAGATTAGTCCAGAATTTGAATAGGCACAGCATCCAGAAAGTTCCGGTTGCACGCATATTCTACTGCAGACTTGCCAGCTGTTAGCTGCCCTTGCTTTGTCCTTGCTTGGACGACTCCAACATGTTTCTTCAACATCAACGAAGTCAAAGTGGAAAACGTGAAATTGTGGCCAGGACCTCGCGGACCATTCGGGCGACGCTCCTTTGGGAGCCGCGGCAGAGGCGGGGCAGCGCCGGGTGGTGGACTTCATGTTGATGGCCGGCGACGATCTCAACAAGGTCGGAGGTGAGAGTGGGAGAATTGGGAGGGGGAAGGTGAACGAAGGCATGAGAGATGGATTCTGAAATATGTCAAAACCACTTGTCTTTCACTTGGCCTTGGAACGCGCATGAATTGAAACACTCAGGGCTAGAGAGGCCCTTCCTTTCGGCCGTTCCGATCGGTCCGTCTCTGACCTCAGGCGATTACCTCAAGTCGCTCACCCCTGGAGCCGCCTTGGAAGCGGAGAAAACAGACCGCTTTGGAGTGGGAAAGAACGGTCACCTCCGATTGAGCCGTTGGAGGTGACTGTTTATCGAGTTTAGATGTAATAAAATGTGTAGTGCATCGCTAGTAGTAACAAGTGCCTTACTAGTAGTAACAAGGTTCGCTACTAGCAACTAGTGCATCGCTTCGAGTTTAGAATTGGACGTGCTTGGCAGAATCCAGCTCCGGTTCAGTGAAGTGCGAAATGACTTGGGACCAGGGGCATTAGAGGCATTTGTGTGATTCGTATCAACCGAATAGGAATGGCCTCCAACCTAAGAGCGATGACCTCCGAGCTCAATCGTCAAGCTCAATCTGCTTTTCAATGCGAATGAGGCGAGAAGAAATAGAGCCTGTCCAGACCGGCCAGCCACCGAGCTTGAACAGGCCACTTCAGAGGTCGTTAAGCGACTTCGATTGGCACCTTTTCAACCGCTCGCCGTTTCATGTCGGGAATTCCCTCAGCATTTCTCATACTGACTCATGCTCAATGCTTACAGATCTGATTCTTTTCGGGCATATCGGGAACGAAAAAACGAAAAGAGTAGTTGGATCTGAATTGGAAGTGCTCCCAGGTCTGGTGCGACCCAGAAGTCCTCGTCCCACCCTCAGCCTTTGGTGGTGCGGGGTGAGCAGAAGAAGGTTCTCTGGTTTCTGGGTCTCAGCTTGTGGAACCCAAAAAATCAAACATCTTGCATCTTCATTTTCGGCAACGCACTTAAGCTATTGCGTTGAACCGAACGTTACAAGCTTTTGTGGGGCAGCTTTGCCTTGAAGAGCAACTGCATTCAGTGACGATACCATCAGAGCATGTATCTACTCAGGCAGATGTATGAGTGGATTTCAGTTTGTGCCCATGTAGCAAGTTCTTGAAATGGCAGCAGGTCCACGTGAGACAAATCTTCTGAGAAGGCCCGGAGCGGTGACAGATGGACTGGGAAGACTGTTGCCTTGTTCGGACATTGTGACTAGGGATGGAAAGGTTGAGCAAGAGATACGTTCTACTTGCACTCTTGAAACCACACTTGAATACATTCTGGGCCAACTATACAGCAGCATCTTGTTCCAGCATTCCTTGGTCAATACATAGAGGCAGTGCTTGGCTACAGGCTACAGGTTTTTCCAATCAAACATGCAAACACGGCTAATGAAGAATTCTGAAGCACTTATTTTCAAAATTTGCAACAGAGGCATCGCTACTAGGAACTGCTAGTAGCAAGGAGGCTACTAGGGTGCTCCTGGCCTCGCTACTAGTAGCAAGGAGGCTACTAGGGTGCTCCTGGCCTCGCTACTAGGAGCAAGGACGCTACTAGGGGCTCCTGGCCTTACTACTAG
>CAXAMN010006847.1:214196-227817 GCA_963970005.1 Durusdinium trenchii
GTTTCTACTAGCTTCTTGTTACTAGTAGTAAGGCACTTGTTACTAGTAGAGATGCACTTGTTACTAGTATATAGATAGAATGTTACTAGTAGCAATGGTGCCTCGCGTTTAGGTGGCTCTGGGCGATCTTCCTTGGCCGAGACCTCAGACACTGGGCGGCTCAGGCAGACATTCGGTCGGTTGTGCTCAGCATGTTTTGACTTCCGCTCGGCATGACACATCAACCTTTAGAATCAGCATGAGTTGCATCTAAGAGTACATTTTGCATCAGAAGAAAGGTGTCACAGTGTGATTCAATCGGATAAAGGCACTGATGTAGCAAGTGATCCGGAAAATGCAGAACCACTGAGGCACAAGATGGTGAGCGCAAACGGAAAGATATGGTCTGCACACCTAGTGGATGGGGTTGCACATGTTTCTTTGCTGGGTTGTGTGTTGATATGAGGAATGCACAAAATTGCAGTGTGCCTGTGAAGAAGAGCAGCTAGACCTTCGCAATATTCCATCACGTTCCAATGTCAAGGCCAGGAAGCTCCTGCCCGATCATGTCCAAGGGAAGGCTAGGGACGCGGGGATACGGTATACGTGCGAAATCGGGGCCACGCCCAGGCAGCACATCCAACCAGCAACGTCAGTGTTCTTTCAATACCTGGAGTTGATCTAGTTGATCTAGCGATGGCCTCCAACACTTTGAGATTTTTAGGGAGCCTAGTGAGATTGGAACAGAAGCTTTTGGGTTGGGAACGATAAAGAAGCGAGAGAAGCCATGACCAAACAGGTTGTGGGATGAATGACTTTTGATAGGACAGTCTAGTTCTACATGTTCCGACCAAAAGCAACTGTTGCTTCCTCAGGGTCACTATGGGTTTTGATCGACACCCTATTAAAGGAGCTTCGTTTTCCAGCAGCTTCTAAAGAAAACGATGTCAGATAGTCACTGAACCGTGTCATGGTGACATCCAGAGTGTTTTCACCTGCTGAAGGAAAGGAATGTTTTTTTGCTTGACAGTTGGTGCGAACTGATGCCATTCATTTTGTCAGTGTCAGACTGTCAGATGGTAGTCCCTGTCGAAACTGCACGCCGTCGCCAGATGCAGTGGCAGCTCTTGAGGCCTGCTTGATGGAAGACTAGTGTCTCACATGCCTTGACAGGAGAGAGTCCAATTTGTTTGATATGGTAGGCGGTAGGAGCCTGATTAATAAGGCAAATGGAGGCAAGCTCTTCAAAGGTAGCAAGAAGCTACTAGTAGCTCCTGGCATTACTACTAGGAACAAGAAGCTATATACTAGTAACAAGTGCATTCCTACTAGTAGCAAGAAGCTCCTAGTACTGGTAGCTAGGGCGTTCTAAGGCTTGGCAGGCTAGCACACCTTGGAAGGCTTGGCATCGCCTCTACCCTTCAGCAGCTGCTCCGCTGGCGTGAGGTGGGAGACAGAGTGTCGAGTGCTTTGCAAGGTAGCAGTGGCTCATTTGGCCATGGTAGCTTCTTGCTCCTTGGACTCCAGGGTAAGACTGCAGCTTCACGACTGCATCCTTCACCTCGTTCCATTTTAGGTGCTGGAGCAGCTGGCACTGGCCTCAGACCTTGTCCTGAAAAGAGTGGAGTAGATCTTCACTTTTTCAGAACCCAAACAACATTTATGAATCCCATAAGGTTTCACCACCAGATTTCGATATCAGTCAATTTTCTTTGATGAACGAGGATATTTGATGCCTCGGTTTGAACATGCTTGGGAATGGTGAATTCAGAAATCGGAATTCTACTGATTTTCATGCGTTTTCCATGAACATGTTGGAAGCATTTGCTGGAGCTTGTCCTGGACTCCCTGCCAGACTTAGCTAATCTCCCCTGGAGAATGGACTGTGCTCCCTCTTACTTGTAGAAACAAGAACACCTCTTCTTCCCTTTTTGTAAGTGTCTTTTCTTTAGACTTTGTTCCTTTTCCAGTTTATAGTGTTTCAGTATCCCATTCAAGGAATGGACTGCATTCATAAGGCTGCTTTTCTCAAGACCGTTGGAGTGCTTCTCTCCTTCTCTGACCAACGCAGTGTTTAAGGAACTGGAGCGCCCCGAGGGCTTTCAGGGGAAATTGGCGACCAACTCCTACCGGTGGCTCACCACGCTCCGCATTCCATGGCACGCTTGAGCATGCGGTTGTTGAAAGTGAAGTTCACGACCCGCATTCACAAGAGGACGCTACTAGGGGCTCCTGGCCTTACTAGAAACAAGAAGCTACTACAAACAATAATTCAATAGAATTAGAATTGAATTAACACTCATCTAAGTTTAATTTAATTAGAAATGAATCAAAAAGCTACTAGAATGTTGAAAGTGAAGTTCACGACCCGCATTCATAATCTTGAAAACTCAATTGTCAATAGTCACAGTCACGGCTGACCCAAACAAACCCACAAGGTCACGTTGGAACATTCAGAAGAATGGTTTATTCAAGACAGAAGCTTCACATCTATGTTAAATTTGCCAGGACATGACGACACTAGGAGCAAGGACGCTACTAGGGGCTCCTGGCCTCACTACTAGGAGCAAGGATGCTATGTGTTGTCGTTGCCACACGGCAGGTCACTACATGCGCTCCAAGACGGCCACCAATGGGCAAGAGTTCCAGTCCTACGTGGATCGAGGCGGCACGCGGCACGTGAGATGTCGAAGACGTCGAAGAGAAAGACATCGGAAGAGGATCCAAAAAGACGTCGGACATCGAGAGGATCCTCTCTCAGGAATTAAAACACATCTAAAGAGAGGAGTTGCTTAGAAGAAGAAGAAGAAGAAGAAAAAGACGAAGAAGAAGAAGAAAAAGAAGAAAGAGAAGAAAGAGAAAGAGAGAAATATTTAAATCAGAGGGGCTTGCAAAAATGACTCTCACTTTTTTTTGACTCTCAGTTTTCTTGTTTCTGATGCTAATGATTTTGATTCTGATACTAAAGAAGAGGGGGAGGAAGAAGATGACGCGTATTATTTTGCTTTTGATGCTAAGTTTGATTTTGATACAGAAGAAGAGGGGGAGGAAGAAGATGACGCTAATGATTTTGATTCTGATACTAAAGAAGAGGGGGGAGGAAGAAGATGACGCGTATTATTTTGCTTTTGATACTAAAGAAGAGGGGGAGGAAGAAGATGACGCTAATGATTTTGATTTTGACAGAAGAAGAGGGGGAGGAAGAAGATGACGTTAATGGTTTTGAGTTTGATCCTAAAGAAGAGGGGGAGGAAGAAGATGAAGATGCTCTCAGTTTTCTTATTCACCTTTGATTTGGATGCTAAAGCAGAGGGGGAGGAAGAAGAAGAAAATGCTGTCAGAATATTGGATGCTAAAGCAAAGGGGGAGGAAGAAGAACTTGTCATGGGCCGGCCGTTCGATGAACAAACGTGCAGCCACCTACCATCGGGGGTTGGGGTGCGTTCTGGGTGGTTTTGAACTTTTGGTTGACTTGTTCAATTTATCATGGGCCATTCGATGAACAAACGTTCTGCACGATCATCATAACTTACCATGAGGCATTGGGGTGCGTTCTGGGTGGTGGGTGGTTGGTGGACCTGGGGTGGTGGGTGGTTGGTGGACCTCTACATCGACCTGGGTTTCTCCAACGTGCACCTGGCATGATTTGTCACTCAGTCAGATTCAGTCAGATCAGTCAGTATCAGCTGCAACTTCATGTTCATAGTCAGTTTCAAGATTAGCTATCGAACTCATGCCAGTTGTAAAAATGTCAATTTACTATTCTGCCTATCTTTTGGCCGGAAGGAGGACATAATTGTGGATCATCAAGGAAACAACTGATAGCTAAGCATGAATGAATGGTTGATGCCAAAGAGTAACATAATTCATCAAAACAGAAGAGTACAGGCAAAGGCAACACAGGGAACACAAACAAAAAACAAAGACTCCATAGATACATTGATTGAATCATTGAACCATTCGCTGATATTCGCGGGCAATGTCGGGATCGGTAGCACAGGGAGCGCAGGGAGCATCAGGAGCATGGGGATCAGGATATGCAACGCCACCTCCACCTATTGCTCCTTGCCAGATGACAGTGGTGCAGTATTTCCACCTTTGTCACTGTGTAGTAGTAGTCACATGTTCTATTGACTCCTTCAATGACTTAGTAGACTGTGATCGCCACTGTTGAGAACGTGTTGAACATCCTGTTTCGAGGGTTTCCTTGTCACTCGTGGCTTGCTCGTCCGTGCAGCAGCTGGATTGTTGGCTCTGTTTCCATTTGAGCCACCTGAGGTATATGTTCAACTCCAAATCCAAAGCTTGCACGCTGAAACTTTCTTTGCTTTGAGAGAGTCTTGGCTGCAAGTTTTCAATTTAAAAATGTTCAATAAGTAAGAACTTGAGATTTGAATTGACAATTCATGTGTTTGACGTGTTTGACCATCTGAATTATAATCTTTGGACTCAGGATGTCAACGAGTTTATCGGGCTCCTTGAGGAAGTGCTTGACGACCCAAATCAGAGGAGACCTGTACTACTGCGCTTGGAGTTGTTCAGGACCAGTCTGGAGGAAATCCTGCAGTACACAAGGTCGCTCTGCAGGTTCTTTGCTGTTGACTGTGACCCAGAGTAGGCGGCAGGATGTTTTTTTGTCACTGGACTTCACTTCACCAAGAGGCAACCACTGTTTGAACGACTATTTCAAGTCCCATCAAGCCCGTGTGTGGTCCTTTGGTCAAGTGATGAATGGTTCACACAGTTGAACTCACAATGATAAAGTCGATTGTGAGTATCAATTTTTGAACGGAGCTCAGCGAATGATAGCTGCTCACGTGAGGTTGAGATCTTTGAAGGATTCACAGTAATTGTCAATCGCTGGTGATTGACTCATCCTCACCGAAATGGTCCACTGAAATGAGTCCCTAATTAACCTTTTCAGGCAGAGTCCTGACCCATTGAAGTGGGCGCCCTGTGAGAAGTTTCGCTGTTTCTGAATCACATTCACATTCACATTCACATTCACATTCACATTCAATCACTCATTCAATAGTTTCACATTCTTAACGTTCACATGCTCACATGTCTTTCTATCTCACATCGTTGCTAAATCTGCTGTGCAACTCCCATGTCGTCCCATGCCACTGTGTCACTAGAAGGCGGTCCACCATTCTGTCATGACTGACATTGGACATGAACAAATAAACTGACATTTCAAGTCAACCGAGCCAGGTCCTCAACATACCTTCGACTTGCTGCACCTGTGCTGGAAGGCAAGGATGTGTCGTCGTGTTCTGTCATTTGTTGATCGCGCGTGTATACCTTTAAGGTTTTAACTTTTGGGCTGCGGGTGGATTCACTCACCGATTCTGATTCTGATCCATGGTTTCCGCGTATTTTTTATATCGTGACTGTTTCTTGAATTTGATGTCATGACAGGAGTTTGATTCATTTAATGTTTCCTGGTTTTTGCCAACCACCGATCCATGGCCCTTTGTGGATCAAATGAAGGCGGCCTTCATACCCTCAGAGGGAGCACATCAAGCAGTTGCCACACTCAACTTGTTACCACACTCAACTAGTAACTAGCCTTCAAACTGACCTTCAACTTGCCGCACTCACAGTCAGATCAGATAAAATGTCATTTGCAGATCGAATCACAGTCAGATCAGATTCAGTCTTCAGCCGATGAGAAGATTCAATTTCAAGCTTTTCAACCCTCAGCTTCAAGTCAGATTCAAGTCATCAGATTCAATCACTGATTCAATTTTTCTGCCTGCATGCCCTCCAACTCCATAGCGGTGGCACAGCTGCCGGAGAAGTACTTGAAGATCGCCTTGCAGCTGGATCGCGCTGGCCAGCAGACTTTGTTTCTGCTGTACCTTTGCTGCAAGTGGACACATGATGACACATGAGTGGCCAACTGAGATCATTCATTGGCCAACTGCCATGGATTCCGCATTGCAAACATTTCAAGGTGGAAGCTGGATCCTGCTCTGTCCGAGCAGGCGTAGCTTGGAACAACTTTTGCTAACCCATGCATTGCAACTGCAAGCTTGTGTCATTGCTTTGTTTGCTTGTGTCATAGTTGCGCACGAGTTGTGGTGTAGTGGAACTGGATCTGAGGATTGGTGAATTGGAGAGCGGCCGCGTGTACAACTATGGCGGGTGCTTGCACTGGAAATACGTGGAGCGTGCCTCGCTGGCCACGAAAGGTCGCCATTCTCGCTTGGCCCATCAAAGGGATGAGGACGAGAGCTGCTTGGTTCACATTAAGATTTCAGAAGCATGCCCATGGTATCATCAGTCTGATCAGGTTGCGTTTTCATGCCACGGGCTTGCAGCTCTTACCGTGTCTTCTAAGGCCCAGGCCCACCTTCCAAACGGCAGCGTCGTTGACCGTCCTCAAGACATCATCTTTGAAGTGGCGGACCACATTTCAGTTCAGTGCCACAATTTGTGTTGGATGCTGGAGTGTCTTGCTTGCACTTATTGATGTTCAATTGACCTTGACTTACTTGCTTGTGCATTTTCTTGTCATTTGTTGGTTGTTGACTGGTTGTTGACTGACACATACTTACATGGCTATTCCTGCTGAGAACCCACATGCCCAGGAGCGAGGAGCATGACCGCGCCGCCATTGATCGATCCATCTTGAAGCACTGCGGCTTGGTGGCCAGGGTGCGGGAAAGCGATGCTTGGCTGCATTTTGTTTGATAGTCTTGGAGTGCGTGTTCGGTGTCTTGAACCATTGATTCACATGTTTTGCGGGGTCTTGAACCATTGATCATGTTTTAGCATCTTAGGTGCTCCGGAATCCCAACACAACTCGCGTTATGTGGCGGCTGTTTAGCTCTCCTGCCATCTTGGTCTTGATCAACTGCTCGGCTGGGTATCACAGAGCCACCACGGTCACCGCGATCATGTATGCCTGGTTGATGGTCTTTTGGCGACAATAGTTTTGTGATTTAATTTTGCTTGCACGCTTCTTGCTTGGGTTATGCCATGTTACGCCATGAGTTCACGAGCGATCGCTGAGGACCAGGGCGTGGAGGTGGTGGCTGCGATCATGTCCTTATCAGGCAATTGGCCCGCGGACTTGACTGCGGTTTGGGGCTTCATCCATGGCCAGCTTGGCAGGTATCTTGGCAACCAATGAATGAATGAAACGTTTTGTGAAGCAATTGTCAAGTGTTCATGTCAACATTCATTCAGGCCATCTGCATTCACTGATTTTTTGAGGATGCCAGCCATGAGGGGCATCGCCCAGAACTGCGGCCAGCATATGTGGGGGCTGCAAGATTTTGACAATCGGACTCGGCAAGCCCTCCGAGCATTCCAGGCGATTCATCCACCAGCCGTGAATTGGAAGCTTGGATTATTTAGTGCCTATGGCAGGTGGCAGCATGAGTCGCTTTCTTGGGGGGCGGTAGAGCTTTTTTGGGGGGCGGTAGAGGGTTCATGCAGGGGGCGGTAGAGCTTTTTGGGGGGGCGGTAGAGGGTCCATGCAGGGGAGCTCTTTTGGGGGGCGGTAGAGGGTCCATGCACGGGGCGGTAGAGCTTTTTTGGGGGGCGGTAGAGGGTCCATGGAAGGGGCGATAGAGCTTTCTTCGTCTAAGGACTCTGTCTTTAGAAGAGATCCCAACAGTGGATCTGGATGTGGAGGGCGATGAGGATGATGTGAGGAGCCACGAGGGCGATGCGGAGGATGATGTGAGGAGCCACCAAGGCGATGCGGAGGATGATGTGAGGAGGCACGAGGGCGATGCGGAGGATGATGTGAGGGGCCACGAGGGCGATGCGGAGGATGATGTGAGGGGCCACGAGGGCGACGCGGAGGATGATGTGAGTGGCCACGAAGGCGATCATGAGGACGACAATGAGGAGGAGGAGCCACCGCGCCCCTCACATCTTCCTGCTGAAGAACCTGCGCCATCTCATCTAGTGGCACAAGAGAGCCCAGGGATTGAGAGTGTCATGCTACTTGGCATTGGAACGAATCCAACTCATAATTGATCGGCAGATTGCATGATTTTGATGTGCGAGTGACAATATCTGGGTCTGGTCCAAGGTTGGAAGTGATGGCAGATGCCGGTTTGGCAGTCAACCTGCAAAAAGCAGTGGAGGGGCTCAGTTCTGATGGCCAGCACCACATCATGCGCCTTGGCTGCAAAATTATTTCAAGCAATTGCGCGCTTGCAATGCAGTTGCTGCCGCCATACCCGCTCCGCTCCAGGCAAATACTGCTGCATTACATCCACTCTCCGGGTGACTTCAAAAGACACTTGCATCGCATTGAGTCATTCATTTTGCTAAAGCCTTGAATCTGTTGAATTGCTGCGAGTGAATTGCTCAGCTTCCATTTTTGTTGGCACGTTCCTGCGCATTTGGCCTGCTGAGACATCAATGGATATGTGGGGGGCGCCCTCAAGAGCCTGAATGCAGCTGGATCATCTGGGCGCTGAACCTTGCGCAGCCAGCGGCAAAAAAATGCGGCTGAGCTGTATCTACTTGAGCAGCCACAGATCAGGAGCATCATCTAAGCTTCCATGATTGAGTGTCACAGTCTTTACACTTGAGACTGGGTCGCAATCAAGCTCAACTGCTGGAAAGGATTATCGCGTGTCAATCACAGTCGCAGCTTGATGCCAGGCCTGATGCCTCCGGGATTGCTTGCCAGTCGTTGGCTTAGTGTCACAGTCATCTTAAGTGACTTCTGGAGATTGATCAAGCGACGTTTGTGGAGCGATGTTTGCAAACCCACCGTCGAAATCACAACTAGTTTAACTAGAGTCTAACTGATTCATATTCATTCAGAATCTGAGTTTCCTGTCAGTAACTAGAGTCTAACTAGAGTCTGCATTTCGATTCTGATTCAGAATCTGAGTTTCCTGTCATTGCATTTTAGACTCTGAGTGTCAATCTGACAATTTTTCAATCTCAAGTAAAGGTCTTGACTGGTCATTGTCATTGACATGTCATTCCATGGTATGTCATCATTTCATCCTCGGGCCATGAAAAGACCATCCAGCGCGATCGCCATGATACGGCCAGCTGCTGCACGGACGAGCAAGCCACGAGTGAAGAGGAAACCCTCGAAACAGGACCCTGGCGGACGATCTTTTGATGAGGCCACGTTCACAATCGGAGTTCAACACGTTCTCAACAGTGGCGATCACAGTTAAGTCATTGAAGGAGTCAACAGAACATGTGACTACTACAATCATTCAATCATTAAAGGAGTCAGTAGAACATGATGTTCATAGTGTCATTTGCTCTATTCATGTTCTGTGTTCAACCATGGAAGTTTGGACCCTGTGTTTTTTTAGGTTTTGATTGCAGAAGATGACAAATATCTGGTTAAGCGAAAGATCCGCCAGGACCAAGTCGAGGGGTGGAGGGTTTGGAGATAATTGGGGTGGACATTCTGAAGCAATGGTCAAAGTCATTGGTGTGAATCATAAGGCAGAGTCAGAGGCATAAGGCAACAGGTTGCAACGTGCCACATCGGTTGACCATGCGCTCACTGAGCTGACAAAGTCGTGAGTTGTAATGGTCAACAGCCGGTCAGGTGGTCATTGTAATGTTCTCACAATAACTCATTTCCTGAACTGGTCCAATCACGTAAACCTTCCAAGACAAATTGAGAGGCCACACAGGGCGTGCATAAGCTTTCTTATGCGCGCCCCTTGTGACCTCTCAAGCTTTGTTGCAGAAACATCTACAGTGTTGCATGGTGGTTTTGTCTGGTGGCTTTGGGACAACGCAAGGTGTCCTGGTCGGGGTTTGCAGCAATAGTGTAGCTGTGTGCTTTGGCCATGACCGCCACGCCACTGAGCCTTCAGAAAGCTGATTCCAAGGAGTGTACCCTCAAGATCCCTCAAGTTTCGTGTCTTGTAGGTTGCTCTTCTGATCGCAAGGGGTGTACCCGCAAGTTTGGTTTCTTGTAGTTTGCTTTGGTGGGTGTCTGATTGCAAGGGGTGTACCCTCAGGTTTGGTTTCTTGTAGATTACTGTCGTCAGCGCCAGGGATCAGCGTCTGGGATCAGATTCTAGCGGGACGGTTGGGATGGTCTTTACAGTCTTTGGTTGCAAAGGAAGAAATACGAGTCTTATCATTCTTGAGTGTTGAGGGGAAACCGTAAAAAGGTAATATGCGCGCGCGCCATCAGCATAGATAGTTAATTTTAAAACTTAAAGCCCCGCCACATCCTGAATTGAACTTCCGGGCCGAAATGTAATCGCCGAATGAATTAGTAATGCCATTGTGGGTGTCAAAGTGTGATAGTGGCGGGATTTGATGGAGTTGCACCTAAGATCACTCAGAGATTAAACGGTCTATGTCAAAATCAAAGCCACACTCTCCGTCTCCAACATACTGTCGGTCGCCAGAAGCTGAGACAGCATGGATCGAACCATCATGTCAGAGCTGGACGCAAGGCCAAAGGGTTACGTTTGGTTCACCTTTGCGCCAGGACAAGCTGATCTCCAGCGAAGAGATGACAAACGAGATGAAAGCTATGGAAACAACGCAGATGACCAGGTGGGCCCAATCTCTTGCTCGCCTCGTTGCTGAGCGTGGACTCTTGAATGATGTTAAGGGGCCGGGGAATCATATATGACATTGGCCAGTAGACATCAGAGCCTCCACTGATATAATTTTTGGCCTGGGGCTTAGGTCCAACTGCTGGCCCGAAGACGGCCTGTGTCAACGTTTGGAGCGATTGCGCTGGCATGGCGACTGAGTGCATTGCGCTCAAGATTTTGCCACTAGTAGCATTTGGGACGCGCGTAGTCACAAGCAAAGAGTCAAACAAACATAAGGTATGGTCGGGGTGGTTCTGATTGTCAAGTTTCCATTACTGAGCTGTGTTTGGGAAGCTGAGCTGTGTTTGAGGTTCGAAGAGATATCCAAAGCCACCGGCGGCCAGGTGCAATTGTCAATGAATTTGGTTGGGGGATGTGACAAAAACCCAGATTCCCTCCACTTTGTGGACACAAATTTCGCGCCTAGATCCTTGGCAAGTCTCATATCATGGCAACAATTCACCGCCAGTTTCTTCAATCAAACGAACCTGCAGGAATAACATTGAGGAGCTATTGCAATGCCACTGATGGACTCATTCATGTAGCGTGACAGTAGCGTGACCATCATGTGCCAACTATCATGCCAGTGTCATTAGATGGACAGTCCAGGTTCTAAACCAACATTGATGAGCTCGTGAAACTGAGGGGTGTTGGTCACTGACATGGCCCAAAGACGCATTGATGATGATAATGGCGACGTGCTTGTGTTCAGCGAGAAGGAAAACGATTGGGTTCACATTCCAAAAAACTTGGGTGTGTACAGCCTGGGTTTTCCGTGTACCCCATGGTCATTGTGACTTGTCAGCCATTGGAACATTGGTTGGAGTTCCTCAAGAGACATGTTTGCAGACCATCCCTGTGTTCTGCTGAAGGCGAGGGCTTGGCAAGGGCTGGAAGGACCCCAATAGTGCTCCATTCTTCGTCGGCATCGAAACGATCAAGAGGTGCGAGCCATTGGTATGGACCGTAGAATGCGCCCCTGGACTTCAAATGTTTAATGAAGCATTGCTGAGTGCAGGGTGTAGCGCAGCAGCTGTATTCATAAATGTAAGCATTCTAAGGTGGAGGGCATGAGCCAAAGATCCTCAGGCGATGGTGCAGCAGATGGAGTCAGTGATTTGGAAAAGGCTTTGCAGTATATTGAGAAGCAGCTGGGGACCTTGTACTTCATCTCGATTTTCAGGAATCACACACCGGCGCAACAGGGGTTCCCGGTGTTGAGGCCCCGATGGTATGCTTCTAGCCTAAAAAACATTTCATGTGAGACACAATCCATGAATGTTTTTGAGCTTTGAATGCTGAATGCTGAATCCTTTTGAGCTTTGACTCAGGCTTTGGGCTTGCTGCGAGGTGGAAATCTCGCAGTGGGTAATTTGCAACAGCTTTGTGAGAACCTCAAGCAGGAGATTACGATCCCCAACACAGTGGACTACTTCGAGTTCCTGTCACTCAAACGTCCTGATTCTGTTCAATGGGATCGACTTCATGCGCTCCCAAACCACAGGGCTCTTTGATCGCACATATTCCACTGGTTGGATTCCTCCGCCAATGTTCAACTCAAATTCATTCAAATCAAGGAAATGCTGGACCTGCAGCGGTGTGAATGCGAACTCAGCCCTTGGTCAGTTTGCTCCACCCACGCGTGCAATTGTGGAAATCGAGCTGCAATTGTCAAAATAAACAATTGTTGCGGTGACATCTCACAACATTCAAACTGCTGCTTCTATGAAACACAACATAACCAAACCAAACATGACCATGAAGTCACAAGCCGAGCTCTAAGGATGCAAAGGGGCCATCACTTGTTCGTGGCGGAAGGTACATGCTGAATACCTCAAGGAACATAGTCACTCGGTGAAGAGATCGTTGCTGCGCAAGAAAACAGTCATGATTCTGACTCTGATTCATAAGCTGAACTGTTTCACTGACCGGTTGATTGTGACTGACTGAGATTCTGATTCTGAATGACTTTGCAGGTGACCTCATGAACATCAACTTGGCAGAAGAGTCAGGCAAAATCACTTTCATCGAGCTCCTTACTTTGCAGTTAGCAGCCAGCCTTCGTCTTCATCAAACGTCTCACGCAGCAACCATGAACCAGATCATGGCCAAGAAGTCAGTATGAGATCGTTCAAACTCAGGCTTTTGGAGACTGCTGGCATCAAGCAAACAAATTCCGCAAGGGAGAGGAATATGTTGAACATTCTGAGCTACATTTCTGCTCCGCTTCAATCCAGCAGGGTCATCATCGATAAAAGCCAGACCATCAAGCGACTTGGAATCATCCAATCCTGAGCCTTTGTTGTGGTTTGCATGCATGAAATACCTTAAAGCATAATTTTCCTTTAAGCATAGGCGCTGCCAGCTTCGACAAGACGGATGCGTGCCTACCCTCGCAACGAGATCTTCCATCTACTGTATGGGTTTAGGCCGGGAGCTTCGGGAGTCAGAACTCGCAACTTTGATTCTTGGTTGCAAGCCTGGCTACCAATTTCTACTATTATAGACGACTGATGTCTGAGCGCTGATCATGAACGACAACTTGTGACAACTAGTGATGCTGCAACGCTGCTAGCTTTTCATGATCCTTAGGATGGGTATTCCGGCGTCAACGAGCTTTGAGAAGCAAACGGGGCCGGCCATCCGCAAATTGCTTGGAAATGGCATGCACACGGCATCCATTGGGCAAGTAGTCGGGCTCGGGGTATTGATCAAGTCTGGACTCATCCATTAGCCGAGTCATGATCTTACAGGCTGCAGAACTGGCCAACTGGTTGGAAAAACGGCTTTGACAGATCAGTCAGGTGTCACTTCATTTTCAATTTCAATTGCTAGCCTACGATTGAGTCCTCATGACCTACTGTTGTCACTCAAGTCATCGAAGCTTTTCAGATTCAGATTCAGATTCAAGCGTAATAATTGATTGACCCACTGTTCAAACTCAGTTGTCACAACTAAAAGGTCAAACTCAATCATAGTCAAACTCACCTACGTTCAAGAGAGCGCATGTCACTCATAGAGAATCCCCGTCACTCGTACCCACGTTCGGTCCCTTATAGCTTTCACGTCACTCG
>CAXAMN010006847.1:227827-248317 GCA_963970005.1 Durusdinium trenchii
CTTATAGCTTTCACGTCACTCGTACCCACGTTCGGTACCTTATAGCTCTCACGTCACTCGTACCCACGTTCGGTCATGTCCCCGACAACCAAAATTTTCAATTTGTCATTTCATTGTGAGTCTCTTGTGCAAGCAAGGTGGAGGTGCTCCATCCCCGATGCACGGTCGTACCCAGGTACGGCCGTACAACAACCTATGATGGAGCTGGCCCACGTCAATGAACTACAATAGGTAGCATCCTATGTTGTTGTACGGCCGTACCTGGGTACGACCGTGCGTGGGGGATGGAGCACCTCCACCTTTGTAGCACGCCAGAGTCAATGACCTGTTGATATTGAGGTTTCAAGTCCCGTCAGTTGTGGCAAGTAGTCATTGCCATGGCTTTGGATGGAGCGGACGACTCGGAAGTCCGGAAGGCCTTTGGCCTGGCAAGGCGTTCTGCAAAAGGTACGCCAGTGGAACTTGAAATCGCGGAGTTGTTCAGTAAAGTGGTTCGTGCTGGCACACTCCAATCTGAGATCGAGGAGGCTTTCAAATTTGTGCAATCAAGTTTGGAGGGGATCCTTGACTGCATCTAGAAGCTGACACATCCAACTGACTGATGAAGAATTCAGAGTCTGAAACTGGTCTATTCACTCAGTAGCTTTGGCTTGCAGGAGAGGCGCCAAAGGACAAGCTTGCCCAACCAGACCTGTGAATGAAGTCGCATCAGCATCTGGGCCTATGACAGTCGGTGGCAGTCTGTCGTACCTCAAGCTCTCAGAGACAGCCTGTGTAGCGGTCAACCCGAAGCGCATTGAGTTGGTCATGCTTTCGTGGAATCGGATGCCGACAGATTTGAATCGCCAGGATCTCATTTTTCCACATTTCTGAATTTGAGTGAGGGTTTTGTGGATGCCTTGATTGCCAATATGCCAAGGTGTTGTTGGGACGATTCAAGTCAATGCGGACCCCTCCGTTTGGAGCGGGACTGACTATGCAGATATGATTCGATCATCTGGAGATGCCGAGTAAGATCCTTAAAACGATTCTGCGTAGTTACTGCTGCGACTGATTTCAAAGTTATGTTACTTTTCATGCGCTTAGTAGCTGCGCATGATGTCTTGACACGTCACGGAATTAAGGGTGGCAGCGGCATGTTTGCTGTGCTACTGGCAGAAATCAAACGATCATGTCCTCTACTGGATGTTGGAATCGCTCACCGACGTGGTGTTGTGTCTTTCCCGACAAGGGAGTGGAGCGGACTATCTCCTAGCAAAGTTTCGATGCTTTTTCGCAAGAAAGCCAAACTCTTGCCTGCAACAGCTTTGTCACGCTTCATATAAATGCTTACTTCAGAATACCGCTGCTCAGGGTCCTATGAGGATGAAGAGAAGGCCAGGAATGTGATGGGTCTTTCTGCAAGGGCAAAGTGCTTGGTGCTCCTCGAGCTGACGGAGTGTTTGGGAGACAAGCCAGAGGTTGTCGCCACAAAGCTTGCGTCGGATTGGTCGCCCGAGACAGTGAAAAGATATGTGGCGGTTGCCGGAAAGCTGAACTCCCAACCAACTTTGCTACAGTCGATTGTCCAACTCGAGTACGAACTGGGGAGGGAGAGTTTTCTGGACGGGATAACCGCCCTGCGAAGTTTGACTGGTCTCAATGTGGAAGAACCAGACGCTGTGTTCTTGGCAACTTGGCTGCAGATTTTCATTTTGAAGCATCCAGTCTACTGTTTGAGCATGTTTGAAGTGATCTTCCTTAGTTGGTCGGCAGGTCAACATCATTGGGATGGAGCAACGGTGCGGCTTCAGGAGGTCTGGAAGCATCGTGCCTTTGAGGCACTGCAAAGGCAACTTTGACATTGGGACCCGCATGAAGTATGTGCTCATCAGGAGGGACCTCTTTCGCCATTTGGCCGGATTGTTCAAGCACTTTGAGAGCGATATCATGGCCTACTCAGAAGTATCCTGGTATTTCAATTTCATTGGGACTGAGCAGGAGGCTGAGGGAACCGAGTCGCCTGAGGAAGATGCGTCAGCGTATGTTGAAGTGTCTGCATACGCTTCCAAAGCTCCATTGATGCGGCTTTGCACCAAACTCGCCAAGGGACATATGGAGTTGCCGCTTTGCAAAGTCACGATGCTTGGACTGCATTTATTCACACTCACGGCCCCGTTCCGTTTTACTCATGGCACCGTTATTCCCGCACCACTGAAAAGACCATTTCTGAGGAAAGATTCGGTCCCTGGCAAAAGCTTGAACCTGAGCAAGGACGATAGCCTTCAGAAGCACGTGGACGGGTGTCGGGAGAAGTACATGTGGCTCGGACATTGCTGAGTCATTGAAACTTGAGTTGTCATTGAATTGTTTTGTGATTGGCATTGCTTGTTTTGAATTATTGTTTTGGCATTGCCTTGGCATTCACTTGCTGATCAAGGCAAGACTTTCCGCCAACGCCTGCTGTGGCTGTCAAGCAGGCCACGATGAGGCACGAGTTCTTGGAAGTGACCATCAACAATGATATCATCTCCGAACCTGAGTACCTCGAGGAATTGGCGAAATACAACACAATGGCGACAGCTCACGAAGCCAGGACAATCCAAGAGCATCTTGGCTTTACTTTTTTGGCGTCTTGGGCAAGACTTCTTTTTGTACATTCACACAAATGCTCACTGATCAGGCTTTTGAGCTGATTTTGATCTTTTGCTGAGGTACATCGCAGCCAGAGTTGAGTGGTTGCTTTGGCACAACGGAACAGATGGACGAATGGAGAGGCTACCCATTCTTCGGGAAGCTGCGGGCCCCAAGCTCATGCTATACGAAAGCCAAAACGATGGGCTGTTGGACTATGATGAGGTTAAAAAGCGACGGGTCAACGTATTTACAGGGAGTGGGGTTGGCACTTCCTCTTCAAGAGTGACAGAGGTCATTGATATGTTTGAAACGATGCAACGCACAAGTGCGCCTGAAGCTCGTGACAAGTCATGTTTGGCGGTGCTCACAAAGGTTGACAACCTCAGGACCAAGTCGGGATTGGATATCATCCGCACGAAGCTACCGCGCAAAACAAGCACTGCAGTGATCACGTTGGACCCTGAGCACTCTGACTTGCTGGCCCGAATTCGCCGAGGTAAGAGGGCATTTGGCGCCTTTGGTGGCATTATCCCGCCATGCTACATTGGAGTGTTTGTGCGGTTGCAAGGCTGAAAGGTGTTTTGACTGGTTTTTCTGTTTCAGTCTCTAAGGCGCACACATCGAAGATCGGATGGTTTTGGCCTCACCAAAAGGCTTTTTGACAGCTACAACAACCATGAAGCACCTCAAGGGTGACACCTTCTTCAATAGATGGAGCTGTCCTTTGATTCCATTGGGGAGCATGCCGGTGACGAAGCAGACCGAATACGACAGTATGTTTGCTGGGGACACATCTTCTGACCGGTTGACAGAGGACTGCATGATTTGAGTGCTGCTATTGTTTTTGCTGCGGCTATTTTATGATTGCGCCTTTGATATTGAAATTGATTTTGATATTACTGATGATATTGATTGTCTCGCAGGATATCGGTCAGGAGGGTGAGATGATCGTTTCGGACATGGTGAAGGACGACGAGTGCATCCCGTTCCCCCATGAAAGCCATCAAGTCCTTTCTCAGGAGCTCTTGCACATCTTCAATGCTGGGGTGCTGGTGGCAGTTGGGATTGGAAGCGGATACTCAATCCTTGGTGGCCTCCTTGGTGGAGCAAGAGTGGTGGCGATTTGTGCATCCAAGGCGCACCAGAAGTTTGTGCAGAAGAATTTGACCTCTTGGTTGAAGGAGACTTAATGATAATCAGATATCTTTTACCTATGTAGTGAATCCCTTTTGGTTATGTTTTTATGGTTTGTTTATGTTTTTTTGGTTAATGTTATTGTAATCGTTCCCATTTCCTTAAGCAAATCCAAGGGGAAGAAGGTTGTGCCTGGGACTGCGCTCGCCAAGCCCCAGCATTTGGTCCAGTATGAGCAGAAGAAAGGCCGATCTGTGGGAGGCGCCGGAGGCACCACGAAAGCAAGCCCCAATGGCAGCTCAGGCAATTCGACCGTTGATGTGACCCCCAGCCCTGCGTCCACTCCAAAGTCTACTGTGGCTCCCAGTGCACCTTCGAATGGCACGCCACCTGTTGGAGGTCCCGGAAAGAGCTTGTTGGCGAGCTTTGGGACCGTAGCTTTGTGAAGGAGCTTCGAAAGTGTGGAGTTTTGATCTTGAGTTTTGATGCACTGCATCATTTGGAAAGCACACCTGCGTGTGTTTGGTTTGCGCCTTACTGTCTGACAGTAACAGGCTGATCTGTGGGGATCGGATGCGTGGCAAAAATGTTTGGAGCTGTAGAGCAGTCTGATTGTGATGGCTAGCTGTCATGCGCACAGTTTGTTCACAGACTTCACACTCAAATGTACATGCTCACTGCGGTACTCTGTTCACAGTCATGTTCACAGTCATGTACGTGCTCACAGCGATTTCAATCGACCCGGATTTTAGTCAGATACTCAGATTTCAATCGACCCGGATTTTAGTCAGATACTCAGATTTCAATCGACTCAAAGTCAGTGTTCACTTATAGTACTTGAGCCTTTCAACCACGGTCAGTCCCTCCCCCACTTGCAGTGCAGCCTATGGCTTTGGACCTTCTCTCCGAAGCTGCACGGAAGAAAATAAAAAAAGAGGTGTCATGTTTGCATTTGGAAAGGGTTTTGCCAAAGTTGGTGAAGGGATTTGACTCCATCTGTGACCAGCTCTGAGGTAAAAGACATATTGGAACGCAACGAGTCTGACATCACATTGAGGGCGCTGACACAGCTCGTAACGAAGAAAACAACGATCGACTGCGAACCTTGGCTGTCAATTTTGATTCCCTGACTCATTGACCCACTGCAATTGTTAATATCTGACCCACTGCAATTGTTAATATCTCAGGAGAAGGGCCCTGGATATGTTGTGGTGCAAAAAGTTGCGATGAAGTACCGGGAAATGCCGAAGCCTAGCAAGACCGGACAAAAGGCCCTGGTACCAATGTTTAAGAAATGAGGTTTGTCCGAGTTGCGCTTGGAGGAAAACAGCCTGAGAAGCCAAGATGTTTCACTAGTAATCGCGAGAAAGGGGATCTAGTGATGTGTACTGTGTAGTGATGTGCATGGCCCGGGGGGGTGTCATTGTTCCTGCATGCTTGAAATGATTGAGGTCAATGCTCCAAGCGGCTGGCCCATCTGCCAAGGACAGAACTGCGATTAAGGGTTCTTTTGCCGCTAGGACATTGTCAATCTCAGATTGTTCTGAAGGCATTTGAAGTGTCACATTCAGATTCTTCTGCAAGCGTTTGTTCTCAGATTCTTCTGAAAGCATTTGAAGTGTCACATTCATATTCTTCTGCAATCGTTTGTTGCATTGCATGTCATATACGTTTATGGACTCTGATGTTGACGTTGCTGTTCCTGCCATGTGTTGCTCAATCATTAATCATGACAGGGTAATTAGATCTTTGACAGACTTGAGTTGCACCGAATCCTTCATCACCAGCAGAAATGTCAGACTACGATTTGAGATCACCACCAAAAAGCATTTTGACATCTTTGCCATGTGATCACCACCAAAAAACATTCTGACATCTTTGCCATGTGGCGACCGTTCTTTGATTTGGAACACCTGCGCAGGTTTGCGCAGGAGATTCCAGACCACCCTCAGGGGGCGGGTAGAGGTGGAGTTTGCTGCCCCAAGGATCTAGTGAACAAGTCTCGTATTGAGTACAGTTACTTAGTCAAGGATGGCAAGACGACAGGAAACTGTTGCGTGCAGGCGTTCATTGAGAGCGCTTTGGAACAAGGTGTGAGACCGGGATGGAAGAAAATGGGTGATGCGAAACGGTGCCAAGAAGGTAGGAAACTTGCATGCGATTGGGCTTTGCAGAACCAAGACAAGAAGTTCTGGGGTGGCTGTAGCTTCCAAGAAGCGGCGTGGGCCATCAGCCACGTACCCTTTCAGAAATGGACCAGCCGCCTGCGGCTCACTGACGTTTGGGCTGACATTGCTTTCTTGCAGGCCCTGGCATGCGCTCTTCAGGTGGACATTCTTCTGATTGACGACTCCCCTGGAGCAAAACTACTCGGCGTTTCTTTGATGGATGGGTCGGATGGGGATAATTGCAAATCACTTGTGCCCATGTGTATGCACGCTCACTATCATTTTTGGCCGTTGGTGCCATTGGCTTCTTGCGTGGTCGAGCAGGTCCACCTCACTTTGACCCCTGGAAATCCGCAAAGCGATGATTGTGATCCAGACTTTGACACCTTGCAACCAGCTGAACTGGTAGTTGGTGGCAGAGAGCAGGAGATCCAGTTGTGCGAAGCATTGCTTCATTGGTCTCCCTTTGACTTGCCCACTCCAAAGCTGATTGAATGTTTGCAGAACCCTGGCTGCTTGAATCGCTTTGAGTTTGACATGTTTGGCTTATGCATGCATGTGGAACCATGCCAACACTTGTATTGAGTTTTGCATGTTGAACCGTGCCTCGCGATCAGGAACGCTGCCGCGTGCAAAGATGGATCTGTACCAACTGGAGTCATGGCAAGAGCAAGACGGTTTGCGCTTGTCCAGCTGGCCAGAGAAGATGATGCTCACCAGGACTGTTTTTTGGCTGTGATTGCTGGTTTTTTGTGATTTTGACTTGGTTGGCCACTTGGTTTTGATTTGTCCCGTTGATCGCAAGGCCTTGCCCGATTCTGCCAAATTTCTGAAGGCAGAGCGGGCACTGAATGCTGTTGCAACACTGTCCCTGCAGAAGGTCAACATGCAAAGCGATGATTCGATGTCCAGAGCATTGTCTTCAAAATCCATTTTGCGTTTGGAAAGGTTTCTGAGCACAAGCGGCATTGAATCTCAGGCTCATTTTGTCATTCAGCGTCAAGTCAAGAAAACCGCTTGCGAATCAGAGTCAGTAATCAGATTCAAAGCGCTTGCCACACATGAACAATCGACTCGTGCAACCAAGGAAAAAGACATTGCAGGTGAGTGCGCTGTTGGCCGTGAACACCATGAATGTTTGAGCACCTTCGTGGATAACCCTGCAATCGTGAAGTGGCCCGGTTAAAGCGCCGAAAGACGCCCAGGTTTAACATTATCTAAGCTGAGCTGTGATTTGGACCAAACTCAGGAACTGGCGCTTTCTTTGGAGCAGCCTCCCCAGGGACAGGCGAATGCAGATGCTGTTAGACTTAGTCAAGGACAACCCTGGGACCTTCAAGTTTGCTGGAGTGAGGATTTGCAGCAGGGCGTTTCAAAAGCTTACAGGGATATCCAGTGGAACCTTGCAGAACATTCGTAACAAGATCGAGAAAGGAGTGGTGAGCATTGGGCGTAGTGACGCCCTTGCCTGGACGGCAATCCGCAATCAAGCAAAGGCCCACCGCTACCTGGACAGCAGACAGTGGATCGAAACATATGCTGAAACGCACGGGGAGCGTTCACCGATGAGCCTCCAGATCTATCTTCCAGCGGGCAGGAAGTTTTTCTACCATTCGCAGTATGACTTTGAGAGGAACCTTAGGCTATATTGAGAAAAAACGTCAGTAGCAAATCCAAGTATGTGAAACCAAAGGGTGATGCGTGACATGTTCATACAAATTGTCACACCATGTCACACCTAGGAGTGAGCAAAATTTGGGGCATTTGGATGGAAAGCCTGCGGATTTATCGACCTTTCGCAAAGCTTGGACCAACGAGCTGCCTTGGGTTCGCATTGCCAAATCAGATTCTCGATTGAAGCCGTAAAGTTGATTGTCGGAAGGCATAAGCCATGTGACTTCTCATTTGTGCTGAACAAAGGAGTCCATGTTCACCGCTTGCTCGGCCTGCACCTTTCTGAAGAACATGTTGGACAAGACCCCGAGAAGTGAACTCCAGATTCTCACCGCTGTGAAGAAGCGATTAGGACTGTGATTCACTGCCTGACTGTGACTGACTGACTTGAATTGCATAGGTATTCGTGATTGGTTCCAGGAAGACACTACACCTTCCAGGCAGCGCAGCGGCTGGCAATTGCAAGGTGTCAAGAGATGTGCCGGCGAACTGGAGAAGATTGGTGACCTCTGTTTGAGGGCGTGTGAATGTCAGCAGTGAATGATTTTGATGCGCGACATTGCCACTGACCATCTGACCCTTGCTGTCAGGTACTTGTCAATTGACAAGTGTGACCAGAACAAGACCATCCTCCCATGCGTTCATGATATGTTACTGATTTCAATATTTGCTACTGTGTCATTTTTCCTGCTGTTCAGAAAGCGTCTTGAACACCACCAAGGCTTGCCACACAGTTGTTCAAGCTGGGGGAGCGCTTTGTTGTTGGCGTTGTGGGTGTGCATTACGCTGGCCCAAAGCGCATCTTGGATACACGTGCAAAATCAGTTTTCTGCAGCTTTTGTTTCACGCAAGCTCCGCAGAGTGCCTGAGGTGAGGATGAGTTCTGCCTGACCACCACCTTGGAGAACGCCTCCCATGGAGCCAACTCTCAGGCAACAATGCTCACGAGGCAACTCCATCGTACCGCTATGAAAGAGGGCCGGCTCCCACAGTGCTTGTATGTGGGGGCCGACAACACCCCGAAAGAGACCAAGAACAGTACATGCGTATGCTGGGCCATTTGGCTGCTGGCAACCCTTCACAATGGCACTGAGTTGAAGGCTGTGGAATTTCAATACCCGCTGGTGGGACACACTCACGGATCGCTGGACCGGTTCTTTTCCAGATTGATTACATCGTTGAGGGGGCGAACGTATTTCACAATGGACGAAATGGCCACTATCTCTTCCCAGTCATTGAAGGCATTTGCCATGAACTGGAGCCACCACGGTTCAAGCTACGACTTCACTCACCTTCGCACCTTGTATGGCATCGAGCTTCACCGATATCGAAATGTCCACTCCCTCCGGCTCTATGTGGACAATATGGGGATTTGGGTCAAGTGGAGGCAATACGTGTCAGATGAGTCATGGTCAACACCACGTTTGCTGGTTGAGTATGACCGCGTTGCCGTGTTTGCCACGGCAAAACCGCCTTTGGTGAAGCATGAGTTTGATGAGCAATCAAAGGCGAAGCACTTGAACTTCTTAGACAAGTTGGAAGCTTGGGCATTTGTAGCTATGATTCGTGATTTCTATAGTTTTTTGTCTGATCTTGGCCTAAGGAAGCCTCATTGGCAGCGTCGGGCCAAGTCGCAAGGGAGCAACTTCGTGAATTGCGGGCTTATTTGGATGGACCAGATGCTGGCCCATCTCTGGAAGCTTGATGATAAATTATTATTGCGACATGTTAGATCTTTGGTTGGGTGGGTTCATTCATATGCACTGAGGAGACTATGATTTCGGATTTGAGAAGTGCTCATTTGGGCCCGTGCCAGCTTGTCGCCAGAGAGCCAGACCCCCTGGAAATCCCAAATGACATCTACTACTCAATTTCGATGGGGGCTGACATCGGCCACTTGCCTCAGGATTCTCTTGTCACCATGACAGGCTTGGACGAGTCGCGAGCACCTGCCAGGAAGGCTTTCATTGGCCCTGGCGACTTCTGTGTTGTGGCTGGCAAAGATCAAACGCTGCCCATCGTTCTCGGAGTTTTGATGGAGTTGGTAAATTACGATGGCGAAGAGCAGGGATTGTTCTTTGGAGGCATTGAACGGTTTGGCAATTCAAGTTTTCAGGTGGAGCAGTTTGATTGACAGCCACAAACCAAGGTTTGCGTGGTACCATCCAACACGTTCACCAGAGATGAACATGCGAGCCGGGCGCAAAAAGAAGGTCCTGGACATTTTCGGCGCCTGGATCCCTGCAGACGATGTCTCACTCAACGAGACATTGACGTTGCCTTCGGTGCTCCAACCGGCATCAAAGGTGCTGGCTTGGGACTTTGATCCCGAGCAGGATGAGGAGGGAGATGCGGTCAGCCTCCTCATCCCGTTCTCAGTGTTTGATCATGTGATGGATGTGCATCGCATCGACATCACGGGGCTGAATCTGTCATCCACCAAGCGAGGAAATTTGTACAGAACGCATCGCTTGATGATGCCTTTGGGATCTTGAGGTTGGGGTTGGAAAAGTTGGCGATCTCAGATTCAGATTCAGCATTTTTCCTCAAGAACACTCATTTTTTCAGCATTCAGATTCAGATTCAAATAGTCAGAGGTCAAAGGTCGTGTCAAAGGAGCTGTTCAAAGTCACAGGTCAAAGGTCCTCAACGGTCATGTCAAAGGAGCATTTCATGTTCAAAGTCAAATACTGCGATTTGAGTTTGATGTGCCATATCTTTGCCCTCACTCCGCAGACCCTTGTCGAGCAGGTTCTGACAGGTCTTGTTAGAGAGCCATGTCTGACCTTGACGATGCTGAAACCTTCATGCTTGAGTTGCTGGTGAGACAGCTGGATGACATGTCATGCCTGGCCAAGATGGAGCAGTGCCCAGGTGTCAACTGCAAGATTCTGTAATGATTGTCGTGTTGAATGAATTTGGTTTTGGTTTTCAGTGTTTCCGTGTACTTCTTCAGGTTGCAGCGCTTCGTGATCACTTTATCCAGGAGAGACCATTTGACGCAGGAAGAGCCGGGGTCACTCGGCCGTCGGATTTCTTAAGTGCGTCAAGTGAATGAGTCTGACACCAAGGAGTGATGATTTTGATAGCCGTGTGACTTTGGAGAACATCAGGCACTCTGTGACACTGAAGTTACTTGACAGCATTCCTTTGTCGTTCATGTCTCCGTTGTGTCAAGGGTCCGGTTTTTGACTCGAGGTATGTTTGGGAGAAGACCCAAGAGTTCTTGTACAACCAGTGTGAATCTATGCTGAGCAAATCAAGCAATGCGATGGAAGCTGTTCAGACTCTCAACAAGATGGATATCAAGGCAGGGAAGGTAGTGGCTCTCATCGTGACTGCAACCTGCACATATGCTCCTGGTCAGGATGTGGGATACCATACCACGGCCCCAATCGGCGGAAAGATGTATCACATTGCACCATGGGTGGAAGGACCGCTCTTTCATTTGGGCCCCTTGTCCAACAGTTGTTTTTGTTACATGTTTTTGTCACATGTTTTCTTTGCCACATTCGAGATTCGAGGTCCCAACGAAGAGATCAGATTCAATCAGTGCGGCTTCAACCTGATTTGTCTCGCCGATGTGACTGCGGAAAGCGATGACATGTCGATGTGAGGGTGAAAATGAGCTGTGCGGAGCGGATCCCTTTTAGTGATAACACGTTTCATCACTGAACGCTGTGATTGCCAGGACTTGCCTCTCCACCAGCTGGCGTGAAGCTTTGGGTTGTGGGTTGGGTGATGGGTTGGAGGTTGGGGGTTGGGTTGGACTTGTGTTCATCATCATCATCATCATCATCATCATCACTTTATTCTTCTTCTTCCTCCCCCCTCAGCTTTAGCATCTTAAATGAAGAAATTTGAGAGCATCTTCTTCTTCTTCCTGAGAACATCTTCATCTTCTTCCTCCCCCTCTTCTTGAGTATCAATAGCGTCAGAAACAAGAAACTGAGAGTCAAAAAAAAGTGGGAGTCATTTTTGCAAGCCCCTCTGATTAAAATCATTCTAGTTTGTAGTAAAATCAGGGTGACGTCCAAGACAGCAATTGAAACTCTGGCGCCAATTCAGGTCAGTATGTCCTTTCTATGGCAGGCTTTGATATAGGCACAGCTTCGGGATTCACGGAAAAGCACTGTCATTCTGGAGGCCATGAAACACAGTTAGAGAGGTTCAGGTCAAGGTCAGACGCGGGAGAGTAATGCTTTGAAGTAGAAATCAACCTACTAGCGGTGGTCTCCAACCTACTAGTGATGGCCTCCAAAGAACTTGCCGATGTTGCTTGTTCATGCTAGCAAGCACACGTGAGAAACACCATGCCCTTTTGCTAGGTTATGCTTGGCAATACCTTGGGAACATCGGGCCTGCAGGCGCTCGCATTTTGATGTGTTTGCACGTGGTGATCATTTGGTAGCTCGCAATAACTGGCTTGCTTCAGGGAGCCAGTGGTGCATCACTGTGCTTTGCGGTTCAAGACAGGTTGCAGAGGTTTTTGCCAGTAACACGCAGTAAGTCGCCATGGGTCTTGCCTTCACCAAGATATGGCAGCGAATGATTGGGAAGCAGGAGATGCGAATCCTGATGGTGGGTTTGGATGCCGCAGGTAAGACAACGATCCTGTACAAGCTGAAGCTTGGTGAGGTGGTCACTACTATCCCAACGATCGGCTTCAACGTCGAGACTGTCGAGTACAAGAACTTGTCCCTCAAAATCCATTCGATGCCCTTTTTTTGGTTCGAAAAAAGAAAAACAAGCATAGTTTTTGCACATTCTTCGACGAAACAATGACTTTTTGGTCATTTGAGCACTGTCTCGGTAATCATACTTGGGTTCTTTATCGCGTTTTTTCTCGCGTGTGTTCTTTATTTGTTTGTCGAAGAAAAGACAGGTCCTTCACCGTTTGGGACGTGGGAGGCCAGGACAAGATCCGCCCTTTGTGGCGCCATTACTATCAAGGCACCAATGGGCTCATCTATGTGGTGGACAGCAATGACCGTGATCGTATCGAAGATGCTCGTGAAGAACTGACGAAGATGCTGAACGAAGATGAAATGAGAGATGCCGTGCTGCTGGTCTTTGCCAATAAGCAGGACCTGCCTCAAGCAATGACAGCGGCAGAGGTGACTGAGAAGCTCGGCCTTCACAATTTGCGTCATCGCCAGTGGTTCATCCAATCCGCATGTGCGACCACAGGAGACGGCCTCTACGAAGGCTTGGATTGGCTCTCCCGCACTTTGTCCTCTAAGCGCTGAGCTGGCAAGGGCTTTCGCAAGGGCGTTCAGGTTGCTCGAGGTTGGGGCGTATCCTTGTGTAGTGGGTGCGTCCCGGAAGTAATTCAGTTCTTTCTTTTCTTGGGCACGTCTTTGTGCGGCTGATGTGTCCTCATGGTCCTGGATGATACTCACAGCTTTTGCTACGGCAGAAAAAAAAGAAGAGCAGTGGATGAGATGGCAGATTGGTTGCAGAAAAAGGACATAGGATTATTAATAGTAATAAAGCTGTCTAGTTGCTAGAAGCTTCCTTGGGAATCGTTTCACTGGGAATAGTTTCACCTGTAGTGACAAGGAGCTTACTAGTAACAAGAACGCTACTAGGGGCAAAGGGCATTGCTACTAGGAGCAAGGACGCTACCAGGGGCTCCTGGCATCGCTACTAGGAGCATTCTTACCAGTAACAAGGAGCTTAGGATGAAACACGGGATGCTTCAGGATAAAGCTCACTCCTCACGTCCAGGACGGATGTATTGGGACGCTCAGACCGAGAGGGGCCAGTGGGGCACCAAGTTCCGGATTCCGCGGGCTTTGTGGGACCTTTTTGGATTAAGCTATTAGTAACAAGTGCCACGCTAGTAGTAACAAGAAGCTATTAGAAACAAGTGCCACGCTAGTAGCTACAAGGTGTTTTGCAGAGGCCATCGCCATCGCCAGTAGGTTGGAGGCCATTGGTAGCGTCCTTGCTCCTAGTAGCGATGCCAGGAGCCCCTAGTAGCGTCCTTGCTCCTAGTAGGTTGGAGGCCATTGCTATTAGGTTATTTCATGGTCATGAAAAAGCAGCAAGTTCTGTGATTCATTGTGATTCCCTCTCTTTGATGGATCATCGGCAGTTCTTGAATAGCCTGGAAGCCTGTGTTTTTGATCGAGTGCCAAGGCCGGCAGTGTTGAATGATGTGTTGGCATCATGTTCAACTGAACAATAAGCAACTTGTCAGGTTCTTCCACTCTTGGCTTTGATCTAGGAAGTGTGTGAAACAGCTAGATATTTTGCATCTGAAGGGCATCTCCTTCTAGAGAAAGACACTCAGATCCTTTCAAGAGTTCAAAAACTCTAGGAATCAAATGTAGGAGCTTAAGGCGCCTACTTTCTCAAGTCCAATGCGGGGCAGAGCGGCCTAAAAGGAAAACTCGATCGGATCGGCTCTATTTCTCTCCACTCATCGACCAGCTCTCGGGATACGCCATGAAAGCGCCCAGGTTGGTCATGGTCCATTCCTTCGCCACCGTCCGAGGAGTTCGGTCGGCACGTTTGGGAGGAAGAGGTAGGTAGCGAAGCAAGGGAGTCCGTCGGGAGAGAGAAGCTCAGGATAGCTCTCACACTATTCATTTGGTTCCTAGATTTTTAGGGAAGCTTAAGTAATGGCGGAAGCATGAGTGGTGCAGGTGTTATTTGGAGTTTTTGCAGGGACATGATGCCTCAAAAGTGGTTTGCGTGGAAAGAGTAGTCGAATGCCTTTTTGAATAAATGCCCTCACTAAGTCTAAGGAAACAGAACTGGCGCGAGGGATGAACTTGCCCAAGACCAAAATGCTCAACCTTCACACTCATCAGATACAGCACCACACAGGGCGTAAGGGTCTAGGTTCATTTTAGCAGGACGGTGAGGTGGTCATGGAAGTCAAAGTCCGCTAAGAAGTGTGAAACAATGCACCTGCCGAAGTGCTGTAATTACGGCTGCTTCACACCTTACGTAAGTGTAGTGTGTTCAAGGTGTTCGAGTACGTGACTTCTGAAAGCGTCCCCCGCTGTTCAGGTTTGCAAGTGCAATGCCAGGAGCTACTGGTAGCTTCTTGTTACTAGTAGTAAGGCCAGGAGCTACGTTCGTAGCGTCCGATCGCTCCGTTCATAGCGATGCCCGTTGTACGGTTTGTTTTCGCCGTGGCAGGTGATGAGCACTTCCACAGAGTACCGTGGTGAGGCTTCGGCCAACCTGGCGCGCCAGCTGGGGATCGTCCACGAGCGGATCCTGGTCTGCCCGGGCGCCTGGACGAAGTCGAGAAGCGGCAGGGAGCTGTTCGCTAAGCGGGAGCTGGGAGCGGGAGCTGGGAGCGGGAGCTGGGAATGGTTCGAAAGTGTCGGCTTCGGGAAGTGCTTCAGTTCAAGCCAAATGCAGTTCATTTCACACTAGCCACTTGCTGGCAGTTGCTCGCAGTCATATGTGTTTTCTTTCCAAACATCCAGGAGCCAAATGAACAGTGCGAGCGTGAGCTATCCTGCGGCCTAGCTCGTAGCAGGTTACCTAGCAGGCGCAGTAGGCGCCTACTTAGTTAAAGGCGTTCTAAAAACGTTCCAAAAAGGAAAACGTATTGTTTCATTCCTCATCCACTTGAAGACCCATGATTTTGGTGTCGAGTTCTCCACTTTCGGTCGTCGTGAAAGCCCAGACCGGTGACAGTTTTGATCTCTCAGGTTGGCGGACCTCCTCCTTGACGGCATGGAGACACATTGCCCCGTGGCCTGTTTACATGAAAAGCATTGAAAAAGCGTTTGCAAAGGTTTCCCACATCAATGTTCACTGAAGGGATGTCCACTTTTGTTGTCCGCTTCAAAGGTCATCCAATTGTTTGAACTATTATTCTTTGCCCCTGCAACAGACTTCGGCAACCCACAGATAGCGTGGAGTATGTACTACAGGGATTTCAGTGACCCGGACAGCCAACTTGCAAAAGTAGGCAGACAAGAGTAGCTGGTCACCGGGTCACTCAGTTTAGTCGCCCTCATGGCAACCTTGTTTGCCGCTCGGAAATACTTGCCAAATTGTGCCAACATTTGCCAAGACTGAAATATAACTAAGTTCTTCTTGACACTTTAAACAAAATGACTCATGACTCATGCTTTTTTGACACATGAACTCGTGACCTTTGAAGATGACACGATGTCTTCATGGCGCCTCACGTTTTCAGGAAGGCGCCTCTTTGGCGAAGACCTGGTTGACCATTTGCTTGGAGCCTTCAGCTCACGTGACCAAAGGGCCAAGGGTCTCCTGAATTGTTACTAATAGCTTCTTGTTACTACTAGCGTGGCACTTGTTACTAATAGCTTCTTGTTACTACTAGTAAGGCACTTGTTACTAATAGCTTCTTGTTACTACTAGTAAGGCACTTGTTACTAGTAGCGATGCACTTGTTCCTAGTAGCTTATTGTTACTAATAGCTTCTTGTTACTGAATAAGCTCGAACCGTGAGGATTTCTATGGCTCGAAGTTCGGGATTTCCCTCCGACGGTTCTAGAAGACTTGGAGTTGATAGAAAGAGTGCAGATTGAATTGATTAAAGGCATACGGATGGCAACAGCTGAAATTTGGGTAATCGATCATGTTTTGGGACTTCTTTTGTTTTCTCATGTCATTGGTCATTATGTAGTAGGCTCCTATCGTGCAACCTTGTCATTGTCCAGTGACTAGCGACAGAGTGAGTTTCAGCATTCAATCAGGAGAATTCATGCATGTTGCAGGTAGAACTGTAGAACCACATTTGCTCTACGAGGAACAAGAAGCTACAAGGAGCAAAGTGCATCGCTACTAGGAGCAAGGACGCTACTAACTAGGGGCTCCTGGCCTTACTACTAAGAACAAGGAGCTATTAGTGCCTCCTGGTCATTTGCTCACTCTTCGCAGTGAGATGATAAAGACTCCGACACGCCCACCTTGTCAGGTACAGGTCTTGGCGGTCTTGGCACAAGAGCTTCAAAGCAGGGGCCTTGAAGTGCAAAGGACTACCCTTTGCTGCTACGGTCCTATGCTATTGTAGAACGGAGGGGAACTTGGAGAGCTTGCTTCCCATTTCTGTATGTAGAAGAAACTCGACATGCCATGGAAAAAACATGGTTGCATGCTTCATGGATTGGTTAATGGGTGTTTTTTCTTCAGGGTACAGACGAGTCGCTAGCAAAATTATCGACATTTACTTTATGCAAGAGCGTTTCATCAAGGACTCTCGTTTCGAGTTGTCCTTGCAAAACGATACGGGCAGAGAACTGTGATTTTGACGTTGTTCTTTTTTTTCAGTCGAAGAAACAAAAAACAAGACACAAAATAAGCCCCCAAAGCAATACCCAATGACAACACATGTCATGTGATGTGTTCAGACTTGCTTACGCATCACAAATCGGAAATTTCCAACTTTTCTTCCAAGGCCGTTTGAATTCCTGCCGCCAGAATCTTGTTTCAGAGGCAATGGCGGGCCTTCATACTCGGTCACAAAAGGACCCAAATACAAATTGTGGAAAGCGCAGACCGCGGACGATGTCTAGACGCTAGCCATGTCTAGCCTCTAGCCTTCACTAGCCCTTGAAAGCCACGGAAGAAAGACGTGGAACACTCAATTGAAAGAGAAAAGAAGCAGAAAAGAAGAAGAAGAAGAAGCGCAGAACAAAAAGCAAGAAAAGACAAGGACCCCGTGTCCTTATTCCTCGATGCCACACTCCTCACACAAGTCTTGGGCGTCCCTACCCCCTCTTGCAAGCACTCCTTCCGCCAGCAGTTTGCATCAGTTTGTACTCACTTTGCACTGCGTCGAATAAACGTTTGCCAGGATTTGCGTCCATTGACACCCAGCTCTTGGATTAGCTTGGAATGTGGTCAGGCGTGCTGAGAGGAACATGATTTCTTTGTATGATTCCTAAGACTGTTGACTGTGCAAATCTGGGAAAGCAGTGAAGCGCTGGAAAGCAACTCGAAAAGAGAATCCAAGTGGCTCAAGATCCCAAGTGACCAAGGTTGGACAACCTTCAAATCATGTTGAGCCTCCTTTTCAGCCTCCTAAGTCCCGTCAACGTGTCTATGGTTTGCACAGGCGATGTTGCCTCAGAAGCTTCCGTTGCCAGCTGGCCCCAGTGGAAGTGTAGCTCGATCCTTTTCAGTTTTGTCCTTCGTGTATCTTGAAGAAATCACATGAGGCATCCCTCCATGGCATTTGACTATTTACGTCCATTCATCCACAAGAAATTGTGTAGCCAAGGAATCAACCACATAATAAACTCCTATACTATCTTACAGTCTTACCAGAGTCTTTAGTAGCAAGATGCAAAAGACCGTCTGCAGCTGCGTCGTGAGGCTTTTGTTGCAGAGCTTCCGGCCCCAAGCGCTTTGTACTCCAAGCCTTGAAGCCCTTTGTGAGCCCGGAAGCCCAGCTTCTGAGCGCTGAAGCGCTGAAGTGGGCGCCTGCAAACAACCTAATAGCAATGGCCTCCAACTGCTTCTGCAAAACACCTTGTAGGCTCAAAAAAAGGCCACTTGTGCCTGCACTTGTGCCTGCACTTGTGCCTGCACTTATGCCTACTTGTGGCGTTGGCTTTCGAGCCCTACAAACCGCAAGTAAAGGCCTTCTTTCAAGGATGTAACAAGCCATACTCAACTGAGGCTCCTGCTTCTTGTTACTGCTAGCAAAGGGGTAGTTGACTCAAAGACTGAAGCCACTGTTGAAGCAAGGAGCAGTAAGAGATACTCAAGATTGAAGCAGGTTCTTGGAGGCCATCACTAGTAGGTTGGAGGCCGCTACTAGGAACAATTGCATCGCTACTAGTAACAAGTGCCTTACTAGTAGTAACCAGAAGCTATTAGAAACAATAATTCAATTAGAAACACTAAGCTACTAGGAGTTACTATAGGTTGGAGGCCACCGCTTTCTTTGATTCAACATCTCAGGATTTGGCTTCTCTCCAGTAGCATGCGACCTGCCACAGCCAAGGTGGGTTGACTGATGCTCTAGAACGGTGGGATATTTGGACGTTTGAACAAGGGACGACTGAGATATGAGATATCTGAATGGTAGTACGAAGCACGGCACGGCTTTCTGTGGCACCACAATCTAGCACGGCTTTCAGAAGTCTGGCGTTGGACGCTACTAGTAACAAGTGCATCGCTTCTAGTAACAAGTGCCTTACTAGTAGTAACAAGAAGCTACTAGGAGCAAAGGGCTACGGCTTTCAATCTGTCTCTCGATTCACTTTGACTCAGGCTGTGGCCCCACTCGCCGCCGTTGCCTGGCGATTCTGCGAGGCCTTCGGCGAGTCATCAACAACCGGGCAGACGCATCCCGACGTATCACAGACTCTGAAACCACTGGACTAGCGATGGCCTTCAACCTACTTTGACTATCCCATGAAGCCAAGGTGATCCAAAATCAGCCTTCAAAGTGAATCAAACGCCATTGGCGCAGACGACGCTGGGATACATCACAAAATGATACAGACCTCTCCGCCTTCATGCCTTACTAGTAGTAACAAGAAAGCTATTAGTTTATTGTTTCTAATGGCTTCTTGTTACTACTAGTGTTAAGTTGCTTGGGGACCGTCGTTCGTTGTTTCGGGGGAATTAGCGCAGAAGAAGTGTTTTTGACCCTTGCGGACCTCTGAAGAATTGGTTGTTCAGAACTAAGAGAGGGTATAAAACATGTCTTGTTTTTTTGCGTTGTTAGTGGCAACATACGAGACCCAAAGGACTATTTCATAAGTTTGTTTGTCTCGTGAGTGGTGAGTGAACGGCCATGGTAAAAGCTTTGTAGACGTTGTAAACCTTTGTAAGTTTGTTTGTAATTCAACAACTCTGTCAACTCTTTGCAAAAGTTGCAAACTTTGTACCAATTCTTAAGACTTTGTGAAAGTTTTGTAAGCTTTGTATAACGTTGTAAAAAATAAAAAACTTTGTAAACGTTCTAAAAACTGTGTAAAACGTTGCTCTAACTTTGAAGAATAACTTGAAGAACTCCAAAACTTCGTAAAAGGTTTGTAAACCTTTTTACAAAGTTTGCGAATTTTACAACGTCTTAATAAAGTTTTACCAAGTTCTTACAAAGTTTTACAAGCTTAAAGGTTGACAAAGCTTACAAAGTTTGACAAAGTTTAAAAATGTTTTATAAAGTCTACAAAGTGTTGACAAAGTTTACCAAGTTTATACCAAGTTCACTACGTTTTTAAAAAGTTTTCAAAGTTGGTACAAAGTTTACAAAGTTTTACACAGATTTTATGAAGTTTGCAAAGTTTTACAACCGTTTACCAAGTTTACAAAGCTTTACAAAGTTTACAATATTTTAACACAGTTTACAAAGTTTTGAACAATTTCCAAAGTTTACCCAGTTTACACAGGTTTTACCATTAAAAGATCAATTAAAGACGTATTGAAAGTTTTACAATGTTGCTGCAATGTTGACAAAGTTTTTACAAAGTTTACACAGTTTTGCAAAGGATTGAAAGTGTACAAAGCTTGTACAAAGCTTATAAAATGTTTACAAAGATTGCAAATTTTACAATTTTACATGGAGCTTTTACAAAGTGTACAAACATTTGCAAACTTTACACAGTATTTACATAGTTTACAAAGCTTTCACAAAATTTGCAAAGTTTATACAGTTTACACAGTTTTTGCACAGTATTGAAAGTTTACAACGATTTTACAAAGCTTTGGAATTTGACAAAGTTCTTGCAAAGTTCGGAATTTACACAGCTTTTCAATTTTTACAGAGTCTACAAAGTCTCACAAAGTGTTTACAAAGTTTTCAAACTTTTTACAAAGTTTACAAAGTTGTACAACGTTTTGACAAAGTTTGCAACAGCTTTTTCAAGTTTACAAAGTTTTTACAAAGCTTACAAAGTTTTTACAAAGTTTACAAAGTTTTTACAAAGTTTACAAA
>CAXAMN010006847.1:265689-278248 GCA_963970005.1 Durusdinium trenchii
AGATCGTGCGTGTCGAGTGCGCGAAATGCAGGCGAGAGTGCGATTTGCCGGCTGCCCGCGCAACCCTCTGCGGAGATCGTGCGTGTCGAGGGCGCGAAATGCAGACGAGAGTGCGACTTTGTAGTACAACTTTAGTACGCGGAGCAATCTGTGGAGCTGGAAGCTGAGAACTGGCGACTTTGTAGTACAACTTTAGTACGCGGAGCAATCTGTGGAGCTGGAAGCTGAGAACTGGCGACTTTGTAGTACAACTTTAGTACGCGGAGCAATCTGTGGAGCTGGAAGCTGAGAACTGGCGACTTTGTAGTACAACTTTAGTACGCGGAGCAATCTGTGGAGCTGGAAGCTGAGAACTGGCGACTTTGTAGTACAACTTTAGTACGCGGAGTATCTGCGGAGCTGGAAGATGAGAACTGGCGACTTTGTAGTACAACTTTAGTACGCGGAGTATCTGGGGAGCTGGAAGATGAGAACTGGCGACTTTGTAGTACAACTTTAGTCCGCGGAGTAATCTGTGGAGCTGGAAGCTGGGAACTGGTAGTACAACTTGAGCACGCGGAGTCTCTGGGGAGCTGGAAGATGAGAACTGGCAACTTTCTAGTACAACTTTAGTACACGGAGCAATCTGTGGAGCTGGAAGCTGGGAACTGGCGACTTTGTAGTACAACTTTAGTACGCGGAGTATCTGGGAAGCTGGAAGATGAGAACTGGCGACTTTGTAGTACAACTTTAGTACGCGGAGTATATGGGGAGCTGGAAGATGAGAACTGGTGACTTTGTAGTACAACTGTAGTACGTGGAGCAGTCTGTGGAGCTGGAACCTGAGAACTGGCGACTTTGTAGTACAACCTTAGTACGCGGAGTATCTGGAGAGCTGGAAGATGAGAACTGGCGACTTTGTAGTACAACTTTAGTACGCGGCTGAGTCATCTCTCGCAGCTGCTCTGGCGCCCCTGCAGCTGAGTCATGTCTCCCGACCACCCGGCTCTCTTAAAAGGTTGACACACACACAGAGACCCACGCACTGCCTCAACTTACTCGGAGACACACACAGACAGAGACTCATACACACACAGACATAGATACACACACACAGAGACCCACACACTGCCTCAACTCACGCGACTTAACACTTCACACTGAACACTTAACAGATAACTCACACTCTGACTTCCTACGTGATGAAAAATGCTTTCGGGCCACTCGTCGTCTAGTTCGTACTAGCTTTTTGTTACTACTAGTAATCCGTAGCTTCTAGCTACTAGTAATGCCCTTGTCACTAGTAGCGATGCCAGTGGCCCCCAGTAGCGTCCTTGCTCCTAGTAGCGATGCCCTTTGCTCCTAGTAGCTTCTTGCTCCTACTAGTAATGCCCTTGTCACTAGTAGCGATTCCCTTGTTACTAGTAGGATAGAAGAGTAGCTGGGACTAGGGGAAGGAAGACATAGGTCAAGTGAATGCCCTCTTTGACAATGCACTGGTTTTTGGTGAATGTACTTTTGAAACCATTTGACCCGGACTAGGAATCACTTTTCTGGGGTTGTCAGTTGTCAAGGCTTTCGACATACTAGCTTGTTCAATTTGTTGTTTATGAAGAGCAAGGCAAAAGGCATGAGAAGAGCTTCATTTGCCACAATGCGGTCCAACCTAAAAGAGGCTTTCAGAGCGGTGATATGTTTTTTTGTAAATCATCTTAACGACCTTATCCCTTTGACAAACATCTCCATCTCTCATCCTTGAACGAGCAGGTGTTGGTGCATGTGGATGGCGAGCTGAGCCCCGCTCTTCAAGAATCCTTCATGGCATCACTCCACCAAACGTTCGGAAACCACGAATCGGTGGTTCGGGCGGGTCTGGTGGAGAAGAAAAAGACTTTATGCACCCCCTGTAGCAAGGTCCAAACATACACCACACAACCAAGTGTCTTCATACACATTAGGCTACTAGTAGCTACTTGCTCCTAGTAGTACGGCCAGGAGCCCCTAGTAGCATCCTTGCTCCTAGTAGCGATGCCAGGAGCCCCTAGTAGCGAACATTGTTACTACTGATTGTGAGATTGGTTGTATCTCACTGCATGAACTTGAGCGGGTGGGTGCTCAACAGCCTGAACCAGAACCAAGCATCGAAGAATCCCTACGTCCCTAATCAAATCTTAGATTGCTCGCGGGCCCAACTTACTAGTTTCATCTAGTTTCCTTTGGGTGCAACTACTCAAATTTGATAGTATTAGGACGCTACTAGGTGGAGGCCATCGCTACTAGCTACGGTCCGAAAACCAGGGACCAATTCAAGGAACCAACCAACCAATGCAGCCGAAGCGTTTGTCGGAAGTGGAGGTCCCAGGATGTGCCAAGCCCAAGCGGTGTAGACCAAGTCAGTGTAGACCAATGCTAAGGACAGAACCTTGCTGATTCTAGTAGTCAAAAGGAACAGAAAAAGAATGCGTTCGTGGCCGCAAATGCTTAGAGGGCATATATATAGAGAGAGAGAGAGACAGAAATAGACTACGTAGATAGACATAGAAATAGAGTACTAGTGTGTTTGTAACAGCCAAGCCGCCTCTTGCCATTCCAAGCCCGTCCGGATCGTTCGTCCGGACCGTCCCACCGTCTCAGACCGGTCTCGCCATGGATCGCTCTGGGTCTTCCACGTCTCCTTCGCGACTGGGTCGACAATCCCTTCTGGCGACTTTGAAGCTTTTGGCAAAAAGAAAGTCGCCAGAAAACGTCTTCAAAGTCTTGGAAGAGGCCAGATTAGAAGGCTCCGAATTGAATGCTCGACACTACACACTTGGAATCTCATGTTGCGGCACTCCCAGCCATTGGGAAAGTGCTTGCTGGCTTTTTGCAGCTATGCCATATGCGAGGGTAAAGCAAGATGTTTTCGGTTACAATGCCGTCATTAGTTCTTGCAGCAAGGGCCGGCAATGGCAGCGTGCACTGGGCTTTTTCGACAGAATGTTGAAAACCACGGTTCAGCCAGATACAATCAGCTACAATGCCGCCATCGCTGCTTGTGGCGCAGGATTGTGGGAGGAAGCTTTGGGTTTACTTCATGCCATGCTGGAAGCAAACATCCTGCCAAACGTGATCAGCTACAGCGCAGCTATTACTTCCTGTGAGAGGACCGGGAAATGGCAGGAGGCGTTAAGCTTGCTTGATCGCATGTGTGCGGCAATCGTCCTGCCAGACGTGATTGTGTACAGTGCGGCGATGAGTTCTTGCGAGAGGGATGGACATTGGCAGCAAACCTTGAGCTTGTTTTATGCCATGATTGAAGCAAACATTCAGCCAAATGTTGTTAGCTATAGCGCAACAATCAGTTCTTGTGGAGAAGGTTCAAAATGGCAACGTGCATTAGGCTTGTTTGATACAATGCGAAAAGCCGATGTTCAACCAGATAGCATTTGCTATGTCGCAGCAATCAGTTCCTGCGGAGAAGGTGGACAGTGGGAGAGGGCATTGAGTTTGTTGTGTTCTATGCCACTAGCAAGAGTTCAGCAAGAAGTTATTGGCTACAATGCATGCATCAGTTCCTGCAATAAGGGTGGGTTTTGGCAGCAGGCGTTAGACCTGTTGGGTGCTATGCAAAGTGAAAACGTTCAGGCCGATGTTATAAGTTATAACGCTGCTATTACATCTTGTGAGAAGGGCGGGGAGTGGCAGCAAGCATTGAGCTTAGTTGGAGCTATGCTTGAGGCACGTATACCGCTTAGCGTCATTAGCTACAACGCAGCAATCAGCTCTTGTGGAAAGGGAGGGATTTGGCAGCAAGCGTTGGCTTTGCTGAATGGCATGGTCAATAGGATCGTGTTGCCAGATACTATCACCTTCAATGCGGCAGTCAGTGCCTGTGGGGAAGGCGAGAAATGGCAGCACGCAATGATTTTGTTTGGTCACCTGTGCGCCGCAAACGAACCGGATGTGATTAGCTTCATTGCGACGCTCAGTGCCTGCGAGAAGGCCGAGAAGTGGCAACAAGCCTTGAGTTTGTTTGAGACCATGCTTGAATCAGCCTTTCCACCGAACGTCATTACATACAGTGCTGTCATTAGTTCCTGTGAGAAGGCCGGCCAGTGGCAGCACGCGCTAAGTTTGTTTGATGCTATGCAAGAAGAAAGTATTCAGCCAGACTCTATCACGTATACGTCCTTACTGGACTGCAAAGCCGTTCTCAACCAGAACCTAGGTGGGGATTTATTTCAATATGGTCTTGCGATGGCCAACAAAATTCGGAGTGTGCAAAGCAAGTAGATTCTCCAGAACGGGAATGGCCACTAATGGCTGCAACGTTGGTTGTTACAGCTAAAGGTAGCTTTTGGAATTAGTTATTTTCATTGTCAGTGAACTACAAGCAGGAAGCTGGGAGCTGTGACAGCCTTTGACCAAGCTCCACCTGTCTGCTACGAACCACTTGCCAAAGGCTGCAAAGCAGCTCGATGGCTTTCGCTTTTAGGTTGGAGAGTACTGCACATCGGCCGCAGGGAGTGCCAAATACTCCGTGGGAGCTGTTGAAGCAGTGTGCTCAAAACCGAGGTGAAAGGTGTGTCACGGAGTGTCCTTCTTGACATCGGCTTTTAAAGGCGAACAAGGACGCTACGAAGGGAGCAAAGGGCATCGCTTCTAGTAACAAGTGCCTTACTAGTAGTAACAAGAAGCTATTAGAAACAAGTGCATCGCTACTAGGAGCAAAGGGCATCGCTTTTAGGAGCAAGGACGCTACGAACGGGGCTCCTGGCCTTGCTACTAGGAGCAATAAGCTATTAGTATATAGCACCTAGCAGTCTTGGAGCCACAGACTGAGGCAATCAATGATTTGTGTTCAGAAACTCTTCTTTGTCGTGGTTTTCTTTTGGAGTGTTCAACAGTCCTTTGTGTTTGTATATTTCGGGTGAACTTGGTACATCCTGCACTCTTTCATAGAGACCTCCAACATGAAGCCTGTCCAAAGGAAGCTAAGTAGAACGGACGCAGGCAAAGTCCTTGGCAAAATACAGTGTGGCTGCCGAAGAATCTCATATGAGCACAGCTCTAGAGTCACTAGACCAATTGGATACCCTTTTGTTCACCTCTGGTGCTGAGGCTTGAACCTTGCAGCTCAATGAGGTGGAATCTGTTTGTTTGCTCTTGGACCGGTGGACAAGTTTGCAGTCTGATATGAACCAATGTACTGAAGATGTTGCCATGTAGGATGCCTCGATCTACAACTTTCATACTTTTGCATGTGTTTTACCGTAGAGCGTGATGGGAAACCCCCCCCACAGCGAAGCTACCTTGTGAAACGAAACCAGCGAAGCCTGGAGAAGCCCATGTTCCTCTTTCAGAGGCAGGGTCTGCAGATCTCCAAGCAGTCCTGGCTTTCGTTGCCAGGCCGGTTCAAGCGAAGGACGGTTTTCATGAGTGGAACAGGAATTACGGTTACCACTGTACGGAGTTACTAGTAGCGATGCCCTTTGCTCCTAGTAGCGTCCTTGCTCTTAGTAGTAAGGCCAGGAGCGCCCCTAGTTGCTTCATGCTCCTAGTAGTGATGCCCTTTGCTCTTAGCGATGCCAAGAGCCCCTAGTAGCGATGAAACTCTGAAAGGGCCGCATCTCGGGCCTCGCCTGGCGCTGGCCTTCGAGATGGGTGTTCGGGGCCCCGATGGATCGGAGGTGATTGTGTCAGCATTCTTGCAGCATTCAACCTCTCCGCTTGAATTCTACCAGTAACAAGTGCATCGCTTCTAGTAACAAGTGCCTTACTAGTAGTAACAAGGACGCTACTAGGGGCTCCTGGCCTTACTACTAGGAGCAAAGGGCATGGCTACTAGGAGCGATCGGATGCTACGAACGGGGCTCCTGGCCTTACTAGTAACAATATAAATTAAGATTAAGTTAAATTAATAGCTTTTTGTTACTACTAGTAAGGCACCTGTTACTACTAGCGTGGCACTTGTTACTAGTACTCCAAGGTTGAAGCCTCTCAATCCTTGGGCCCAGATATGGTCACTCGCTGTGGCGTGCCTTGGCTGACCACCGAATAGGGCTCATGCCGAATAGGGCTCGCCTATCACTTCTAGACAATCTGGCCACTTGCATTGTTTTTTTTCACTCTGCGTTCTGTTGTGACCCTCACTGGCAACGCTCCTCACCTTTGTCGCCATGATGCCTTGGTCTTTCTTGAAGCACTGAAGATGTCATTGTGACGGTGAGATTTTATCAGCTTCCCATGGCTTCAGCAATGGCAGGAAACCGAGGTGTCAACGGAAGTCAATTGGGTCTTAGATGATTTGATCTGATTAGTCCAAGGTGGTGCATTTGATGGAGGAGGTCCGGTCAAATCCATGGAATGGACGTGCTGTTCCTTGTGGGTTTGCTTTTGCGAATTGCAATTTTGCCAGGCAGCAACTTTGAAGCATCACTACATATCACTCCTCCTTACCGGTCCTTACTTCTTGACTACGCATTATGTCGTCACTAGTGCAACCAAACACTTCCGGTTGTTGTTCTTTGTTCTCTGGAAGGGCGGTACACCCGGAAATTGCTCGCCTGTACACGCGCTTGGATTTGCCCGGTTGTGCACGCGCTTTCTCGGTTGTGCACGCCGCTTTGCTTTGCTGTATGAATGAATGAATGAATGAAGGAAGGAAGGAAGGAAGGAAGCAAATAGCAAAAAGAGATCATCATGTAGATGAATGTCCAGATGGACGCTATTAACACCCCCCACCCCCAAAAAAAGGGTAAAATGGTGGTTCTGGGGAGTTCTTGTTCATCAATCACCTCGTTGAATTTTCTTGACTCTTGAAAATTTGTGTTGAGCCTTTGTCGTTTTTCTGGGGTCTTGTTATGGGTGTTTTAGGGGCATAACTTTAACTTCATTGTTTGGATTGAATGAAGGGGATAATTGTTGAGGTGGTCAGAGTTTCTATGTGTACGTCGCCCATCTTACTGAATATATCTATAACGACTAAAGCATAGGGTGGCTCGGAATTCTTCATTGGTATTTTTGCATCCGGAACTTTCGTTAAAGGCTTCATATGCATTATGTCAATTTGATACTCAAAACTTGAGAACGGAGCGGTGTATGAGTTTGAACCTCTGTATCCTCTAATCTGTTTGTTGGGTTGTTTCTTCATACAGGTTTCCACATCTACCCTCGTGATGGACAGGTCTTGTTCTTTTGCTTGTTTAGGGTGTCTTGGATTGACCCGAAACCCTTTTCCAAGTCGTAATAGACATTGCTTATTATCTGTTCTTTTGTTAATCTTCTTGCCATTATTATAGTTTTAGCTTTTAAAGATTTTCTTAAAGAATAAAGTTATATACTTAAAGAAATATATAAAAGTAAGAGAGCAAAGATGACTAAATTTGACTGTGGATGTCGGATAATGACTGAAATTATTTCCTTGAATGAATGGAAAGAACCGAACTGGACTTATTTGTTGAAAACATATGTGAATATGTGTGGGATGTGTGGGAAGAGACAGATGAAATTCCAAACTATGGAACACAATCTCTTAGAATTGGAGAAAGCGAGAATGAGAATGTTTTTTGAAAAAGATATCAGTGAAGACAAAGAGGAGGATACATACTTTGACTTGAAAGAGATGAAGGAACATCTCAAAAGCCTACCACCCGATGAGAGGAAAGGCGTAAAAGACTTTGAGAGATTGAGGGACTTGGCAAATGGAAGAAACGAACACGAAGGACTACACGAGATAGATAGAGTGATAAAGGAACTGGAAGAGGAGGAAAGGAAAAAGGAAAACCAACCAGAACCCGAAATCTAAACAAGACAGTAAATTTGTTTAAGAAAAAATACTTATATATAGTAAGAGAAAATGAGTAGTGTAAAAATAGCAGATTTGAGTTCAGTTTCTGAAAATTTAGGGTTATATGCTGACTTTGGAAGTGATAGTGAGGGTGAAGAGTGGGAAAGGAAACAAATAGAAAAATGAAGAGATAAGAGAATTCGCTAGATGTCATCCTATGTCTTTACCTGATGATGAGGACGGCGATGCCTTCTGGCACAAAGTGATTGATAGGATGAAAGATTTTGGAAGGAGTAAATGGTATGTTAATCTTTTCGTTCGTAAGGTTTGACATTATGAAAAAATGTATGAAAACCTCACGGACAAAAAAGTCATCATTGATTGTGGTAAGGAACTCAACCGTGATGGAGAATTCAATGCTATGGTTATAAACCTAACTCTTCTGTCAATAGCGATGGATATACTAAACGATACAAACAAACCGTGCCTAACACAAATGAGGGTCATTGAACACTGGTGGGATAGAATAGGAAGATGGAAAGCATAAGCACGATTAATTCATAATACGTTAATTAAACATATTATGAACTAATCCTTTAAACCCAAACCCCCACAACAAGAGAACCCCGTAAGAAAAGTTTAAAGACATAACCCCTTAAACTTATTCAGATACAATGACTGACAAAAAGCAATGTTCCAAGTGTAAGGTCTTTCAACCACTCAACTATTTCAAGAATGAATGTAAGCAATGTAAATTATGTTTGGAAGCAAAGCAACGATACAGCAATTAAGAGAGTATGCAGCATATGCCAGACAATACTACTAGCGTAAAAATGAACAAACATTAGTATGTCTGGTGTGCGAAAGCATCATAAACAAATATCAAGTCAAACAGCACGAGGAAAGCATCAAACAGCAAAACAAAGTAAAAGGAAAAGAACAGCCACAAGTTATAAGAAATGCAGAGGATGATGAAACTGGCATTATGGGAATATAAACCCAAAACCAAAAAACATCACAAAACAAAACACAACAACCTAAACAATCATCCACCTCGTTGAATTATAGCAATGATAGTGAAAGTTACGACCCTAAAACACGCATAACAAGACGCCAGAAAAAACGACAAAGGCTCAACACAAATGTTCAAGAGCCAAGAAAATTGAACGAGGTGGTTGATGAACAAGACTCCCCAGAACCTCCATTTTACAATTTTTTCCCCCACCCCCCCCAACCCCCATCCTAACCCAACAACATCAATCAAAAACAGAGCATTTGTGTTACATGGTACTGTGGAAGCAATGATCAAAAACAGATCATCATGTAGATGAATGTCCAGAGGGACGTCATTAACACGGCATGTGTGTGGAGACCTGACCCAACGACACATCATGAAAGAATGACATATCGTGTACCCATCACATCAAATCAATTTGTGTGTGCGCAGGTGAGCGAAATCTGTGTGCGCAGGTGAGTTTGAGGTATCAGGCACAGTTTGAACAAGGATGTAATCGATGTGTGCGCAGGCGAGCGAATCCTGTGTGCGCAGGTGAGTTACTTGTATCAAGAAATGCTGTGTGTACAGCTGAGCGAATCTTGCGTGCGCAAGTGAGGCGCCGTCCCTCTGGTATTACATTCAGCACATTTATTTGCGAGTGTTAGTATTCCAGTATTTCTTTAGCTTCACTTCTTATTGAATATGTTTCCGCTTCAAACAGAATGCATATCATTCCTTGCTCTGAAGGAGCTCTCGGAGGAGTTGAGCTCTTTGATTCAGGGCTGGTGCAACCAGGAGCGGGGCACGGCGGAAGCGGAACGAAGAAGAGCGCATGATAGCCAACACACTAGCACAAATCCTTGCCGCGTTCCTTGTTGGCCATTAATGCTTACTTAGTATACAACTAGAATCTGCTTCAGACAAGAATGCCCCTTGAAGACCTTCCATAATTGGTGAGAGAAGAAATCGGGATGGAAAGATGGTTAACATTGTGCATTCTTCCATCGCAGGTTGAGGCTCGCTTCCAGAACGGCAGTGTGAGCCACACGGCCCTGCCGTCCAGAAATGAAGCTACAGACATCGTTTGTGCACCAATTTGGCACATACCCACAAGCTGCATGTTTGACCTTCTCCATCCAAGCCTGCAATTGTCGGTAGTGCGAGCTCAGGTTCAATGTCTTTGCAAAGATGCACAGATCTCAGGAAGTTTGTCATCATTGTGATATCATGGCTCAGGTGTCATGGCCACTCCTGTAAGATATCCATTTCAAGGTCAATGTTGAGACTCAAAGACCTCAGGAGTTGAGGAGTTGCCAATCCGAAGTGTGTTTTGAGGCGCTCTTGCCTTTGATGCTTTTGGTCTACGGCGACCAGATCCAGGTAGAGCTTGGAGGGGCGGTGAAGGCTAGATGCTGGCAAATGGAGTATTTTTGCCCGCTCCCCTCCCTATTTAATTAACTAGGCGCCTACTTAATTAAGTAAGGGACTAGCAAGCTACTAGTTACTAGTACGCTACTAGCTACTGGACGCAGGATAGCTCACGCCCGCACTATTCATTGGGTTGCTAGATTCTTAGGGACACTCAAGTTCTGTTTGATGAGTTGCTCGTGGATGCTGATTTACTGGAGAATGTCTCTCAGTTTGCTGAGCAGGACTTGCTTGATGCCTACTTTAATCACAGCTACAATATCATACTCAATCTACAACTTGTACCCACAACTATTGGATCTTATGCTGCTTGTGAGCTGCCACTAGATAGCATCAAGGTGGTTCACTTCTGGCACCTCTTTAGCCCTTTTCATATTTCAACTGAAATTCAATGGGAGCATGTGTAGTTACAGTTGAAGGCACTTGCAGATCCAGCCGTGGTACCGGATCTTTTCGAGGTTGCAGATCGCCAAACAAATGTTTTGACCCACCGAGCCTAACCTAGCCAGTTTTGCCCATGTTTGCTTCCACTGGAAGAATGAGGGTGGAGGAAGGATCACCAGAAATGATGATAGGCCCCATACTCTATAGACCTCATGCGCTAGGCCTTTGCGGTCACTTTAATCCGACATCTCTTCTCCGCCAGGCAGGCAGTAGCGGCCTGTTGGCTGATGCTCAACAGAAACTCACGGAGCCCTGGTGTTGGAATGTGCGATGCGGCAAAGTCATGTTAGCATTTTTTCACATGTAGCTTCTTGTTACTACTAGTAACAAAGGGCATCGCTACTAGTAACAAGTGCCTTACTAGTAGTAACAAGAAGCTAGTAGAAACAATATATGAATTAGTTACTAGAAGCTTCTTGTTATTACTAGTAAGGCACTTGTTACTAGAAGCGATGCACTTGTTTCTAGTAGCTTCTTGTTTCTAGTCATGTTAGCCCCAATGACCCATTTGACAAGCGCAACCAGAACGCTTTGGTTGGGCGTGCCTTATGAACGACCAACGACACCGGACGAGAGCACTTTGTACTCGAATCACTAAGAACTCAGAATGACATCCTCAAAGACCGTGCAAAGAGGAATTGGATGTTTCTAGATGTGTTTAGCATGGTACATGGCCATCGCTACTAGGATGGAGGCCATCGCTATTAGGTTGGAGCCCATTGCTGGTTGGAGGCCATTGCTTATAGTTTTTTTTCCTTATATAGTAACAAGAAGCTACTAGGAACAAGTGCATCGCTTCTAGTAACAAGTGCCTTACTAGTAGTAACAAGGTTCGCTACCTATAGGTACTTTCTTTTGTCTTTTTTGCAGAATTAAATTAGAATTAAGTTAAATTAGAATTAAGTTAAATTAGCATTAAATTAGAATTTAGTTAAACTAAATTGGAACTAAATTAAATTGGAATTAGATTAGATTAAATTCGAATTAAACTAAATTAGAATTAAATTAAATCAAATTAGAATTAAATCAAATTAAGTTAAATTAGAATTAAACTAAATTAGAATCAAATCAAATTAAGTTAGAATTAAAGTAAATTAGAATTGCTTTTTAATTAGAATTAAATTAAATTAGAATTAGAATTAAGCAAATTAGAATTCAATTAAATTAGAATTGAATCTTAATTAAATTAAGTTAATAGCAAACATTGTTACTACTAGTAAGGCACTTGTTCCTAGTAGCTTCTTGTTACTAGTAGTAAGGCACTTGTTACTAGAAGCGATGCACTTGTTTCTAGTAGCTTTTACATTGCATGGAGCGGTAGCTGTTGCAGTCGTGAACCCGGTGGATCGACGCGTGTGCAAGGAGCTTTCTGCTGCCTCGACCGTGTCCGTCAGCAGGATCAAACGGAAGATAAAGCCAAGCCGATGAAAGCCGACAAAACACGCTCTTGGATCGCATCGAATGTCATACGAATCAAAGCAATAACATGTTCTGCTCTTGCCGTGTACCCTTTGAGCCTTGTTTTGCTAGAGCCTCGGCTTGGATTCTGCAGGAAAACCATCAAGAAGCGCCCAGTGACTGGGAAGCTCTCCCAGCAATGGGTGCTCGGATGCTCAAAAATTTCAGGGTGAGACATTGTAAGCCCAAAGGAGAAAGCAAAGGAAGAGGAAGACAAGGGAATATTTGGAAAAGGCATTCTTCTTTTCGATGAACAAACAGAAATGGTTCAGTCAGTGCATGCAGTTTGTTTGGGTGCAAATGGACACCTGAGAGGGATTCTGATGGAGAGGTTCGATTCCAGATCGGTTGCAGTTCGCATCCACATTCCATCCCCTTCACGAGTCGCCTGGTTGCCATTGTAAGCCCAAAGGGGGGAAGCAAAAGCCCCTAGTAGCATCCTTGTTCCTAGTAGTAAGGCCAGGAGCTCCTTGTTCCAGTAGTAA
>CAXAMN010006858.1:0-34287 GCA_963970005.1 Durusdinium trenchii
TGCTGATACACCCGGACTGTGGGGTCATTTTTGGGATTTTGTTTTGCTTGCACATTGGGCGATGCATGGCACCAGTGGATGAATCGTAAGCCTGAGGCAATCTTGTGATCCTCTCGGATGGAGGTGGTACCTATTTGCCAGGTGTCTCCCATTCGGCTGCACAACATGGGATACTGAATACCTATCAACGGCTCATACACTTCCTGGGCAACCCTTGCACTCGTCGGCAACATTAAACTCCAGCAGTGTGTGTTTGCGACTCCCGATCTCTCAGCCGCAGTTTGCGCCTGGCGGAAGTCGAGCGGGCTGTCTGGGCTGGTGGCTGCATATCCTAGACCTACCAACAGTCCTGGGAGGTCTAGGTCCACTCTGGAGAGATCCTTGTAGGTGGACTGTAGCTGACAGGCAAAAGGAGATGTGGCTTTGACCTTCTCCGGGCGAAACCAGCTGCTCCCCAGTGGCCTGTGACCCACTACTTTAGCCGTTTCTTCTAGGTCGCCAAGGCCAAAGCCTCGACCGTGCCGGAGGAGCGTGTGGCAGACCCCTGGTATTTCATGCGGCATGTACCAGGTAGTGGGGGCTCGTAGCCCCAGGGGTGCTTTGAGTAGGAGTGTGCGATGAGCTCTCTGTCCATCGGCCACTCCACCTGGGCTCTGCTTGGGATCACCCAGCAGCAGACGAAAGAAGGGCTGTCGGGGGACTGTTGGCGCAAATGCAGATTTGAGGTCCATATCCTGCTGCGCCTCTTCACTGATAAGTAGATCTACATTTTCCATATGGGTGTTGAGCGTTGAATGAGTCTGCCCTTTCTGATCCCAGACGAGTCCAGTTGTGACAATTACTACATGGCAGCCAGGGATGTATGATGCCGCGTCGCTTGCCCTCAAGTCATAGTCAGTGCAGGCTATGTTGGTTTCTGCCTCTTCTCTGCTGACTGGCCGCACGAAGTATCTCTGGTGATCTGGTCCAAGGTCAAAGGCTGTGAGTAACTTGGTGATTGCCCGGCCTGCCGGATTCTCTTTGTGTACTACAGCGATCTTAAGGTGCGTGGTAAGAGCCAGCCAGGCGAGTAGAAAGGTCAGGGAACGGGTCTTGCCTGCACCAAAGACTCCCGCTACTGCAAGGGTAGATCTGCCAGATCGGAGAGCCAGCGCGAGGCTGGCAGCCATCGACACTATGTGCCCGTTGTCATGTCGGGCGGCGGTGCCTAGTGCCACAGCGAAGCTGGCAGCTTGGGGACAGTGTTGCATTGTGTTGCCCGAGGTCAGCAGCTGGAAGAGAGCATGCAGACTTTGCAGTAGGACTACTGTGCATTCTAGCTGATACGGAATGGGCACTTGGCCGGGAATTCCCAGCACAGTGGGCTTATGCTCTGCCGCTAAGCTGGCCATTTGCAAGAGGTGATCTGCAGTGACTGTGTCACCTGCTTCCGCGATGGCCAAAACTCGGATCCGCGTTGCTCTAGATTCCAACACGCAGAGGCTGGGCGGGAAAGCCCATGGAGCAGGGCACGCCAGGCCAGTCTCAGTTGACGTGGGCAACGGCGCAAACTCTTCCGGGAACGGCACTAAGGCGACGTCCCAGTGCCTAGGGCTGCTCAGGCGGCGTAACTTTTCACTGGGCGCCTCATCCCCTTTGCGCTTCCGAGAAGGAGTCGCAAAGGCAAGCAAGAGTGCTAAGACTGAATAGCACTTGCCGTGCTCCTCCAGAACTAGTCGATAAGCCTTCCCCGCCTGTGAACCCATATGAACTGTGCTTGAGGGGCTGCTAGCAAGTTGCTCATAATTACAGCTCTGGAAGTGTGCGGGGCAGAAGATGGCCGACTGTGACCACGCCGGAAAGGCTATACGATATTCATGCATACCTTGTAACCCCGTAGCTGTTGGAGTGACATCCACAACTAAGCCAAACTTGCGGACAGTGGGACTGCTCCATAGCTCTTTCTTTGTAGCAGCCTCATCAACAAATGTGAGTTGCGGGAGGAACAGGGCTAGGATGACAAACACCTCTCGGAACGGGATTGGTGCTAGAAGGTCTCGGGCCATTTCTGTCAGCCATTGAGCACACGCACTTTGATTACCTCTGCCAACCCGAAAGTTTTTTAGCAGCAGCGCATGTGCTTCTTCCATGGAGTCAATCTGCTGCCCCGCTACACAACTCTGTAGCAGCTCTAGCAATTCTGGGTCGGATCGGTGGAGGTTGGACACCAACAAGCTAATGGCACCTTCCCAATCATCGCTGGTCATTACAGTTTCAAAGCGAATCCAGGAGGCCAAGCGCATGGGGGCAGCTATTCGGTCCCGGCGAGGAACCACCTCTGGGTGTGTGAGTTTTAGCGTTGTAAGACTGACCTGGCCTGCAGGGAGCTGGCACTGAAGCCAGTGCCAGTAACTATGTTTATGCTTGCCCATCCACCTTGCAGATTCTGTTACATACGTGATGTGCAGGGATCGTTGCAACTTACCAAGCTCCTCCTCTGTCGGCTTCCAGTCGCACAGACAATCTTCGGCAGCATGGACAAAATAGTAGTTGCGTCTGTCCGGCTCTGCAGTGGCAACCAGCGCTGCGAAAACACTCTTAGGCATTGCAATGGCACCTAGACGCGCTGTGATCTGACTGGCTGGCCAGAGGCAACGAATTGCTAAGGCAATCACTGCCCCGGTGTAGCTTCCTGCGCTAAAACCGTTCACTGTGAAGTGGGTGGGGTCTTCTTGTTCAACCGGCCGCAGGCACCCAAGCGCTGGCAGGTAGGCAAGGAGTCGTTGCGGCTGTAGCGAGAGCAGCTTCCACCGCAGGCCACTGAGGAAGGCCTGGTGCGGCAGCCGTCGGTGAGCAGGGAGAAGCCTCGCTGCTTTCAACACCTGTTGCGTACGTTGATACAGGAGGGCTGCCTTGCCATAACCTAGGTCTTCCCATTTCTGGCACGGGTTCTGTGTGAGTGCAAAGAGGGTGGCGACTTCATGCACCCCGGTAGACCAGCCATAGGCAACTCCCCATTCCTGATCGTTGAGGACATCTGCCGGGGAGAGTGACGGCCCATAAACTTGACTTTCTCCTACAGGTGGACACATGCAATGGAAGTGCGGGGGGACCTCACCTTCAAGGGCTCCTCCCCCTAGACCACCACAGTTGATTTGAAATACCGACGGTAATGGTGGGAAGTTGTGTCCCATCCAATACTCGTTAAGTTGGGCGACCATCCACAGGACAGTGACCCAAACGATTTCGTCCTGCTGACGTTGATAGATGGCTTCGAAAACTTGTGGTGCGATATCTTCAAGGGGCATGACTGAGCCTTGAAGTTGACTCAGCAAGTCACGATTGGCTTGAAGAAATTGCTCTTTTTCTCCAGGGACAAGACACTTGGGTTGAGCCAATGCATCTCGCAATTGCTCATACGGACTTGCTTCGATGTCCTTGTGGACTGCAACTACTCCTCTTAGCTTAGCGACTTGACTCCAGGACACAAAGAGGGAAGGAGACAACCGTTGCGGACAGGGAGTGTATGGACGAGGGTCAGGTGCCCGACTACCCTGCGTCGAGTCACTTTCAATTGCCCTAGTGAGTCGGTCTGCTCTTTTGGCAGAAGTGTCAGACGAGGGTGTGGAGGCTGACTCCACATCTGCATCGCCATCCTCTGCCGGAAGACAGCTAAGGCTGTCCTCCTGCAGTTGCTCCGGAAAGAGTTTAGTCGCTTGCTGACGAATCGCGCGCCACCTTACTAGCAGGCAGAAGCGCAATGCACTGTTTCCAGTAGCCCCAGAGAAGTAGCCTGTAAATTTACACCCACCTACAGGTTTCCAAGTCTCAACAGCCCATGCAGGGGGCAGGTTGGGCATGCCGAGTATTGCCATTGGCAGCGTTTCCCAACCCTGCTGCTCCAATTCGCGTAGAGCATCCTGTGCTCCAACTTTGGCCTTGCCAAATGCATGAAATATGGCAGGTCGCATTCGGTTGCGCGGCAATGCACTGGCTTGGAAGAGGTGTTCACCTGGTAGCGATGCGACTGTGCATGGCCCTGTTAACATGGGGAGCACTGACAGTATTCCCTGTTCAAAAGTGGCGCGTGCCCAGCTGGTGACCCAGGGGGTTCTCTCTCTTCCTTCTGGGGTGAGCGCCCTGGGATGGGATTGCCGTGGCCACTTGATTGGACTTCCAGGACTAGACTCCTCCGGGTTGGGGATAGGCATGGGCCAAAAGTGCTTACACATGTAAAGGCCGTATAAGGACCAGACCATACAGAGGTCAAGGGCGGACTGCATCGCTATCCCAACAAAGGGGGTAAACACGGTGCCGCTCATGACAGTGTCGCTCGGATTGACAGGTGGTCTGGCTCTTGAAACGAGAGCAAGTCGATCCGCCTGGAGGCTCTTTGCCAGGGTCCGGGCAGACGTGTCATGTTCCAGTGGACTGTGCTTGTTGCGATTGCCGATCGATATGACCAAACCTGCATTATACTCCAAGTGCGCTTCTGTAAAAAGTAGCATGCCTATCCCAGCACGAGGGCTAGACTCGGAGCGTGCATACCCTATGAGATCAACCCATCGGTGCTGCTGATGTGCCAGCTGCACTAGGTCTTGCACCTCAAATAGCGTGATTGGCACGCAGTCATTGTCAATGAGTGCAAAATGCTGTGCAGGATACAGGAAACGCGCTGCCTTTAGGACAAAGACCCCTGCCCAGTAGTATGGAACGTTATGAAGGCCAGTAGTAGCATCAGCACAGATCCACAGTATGTCAGTTGTTTCTTCTTGGGGACCCACTAGGCATCTGCGTGAGGCCCACCAGGCAGCGAAAGCCGGCCAATATGGGACAGCAGCAGGTGTTCGATTGTCCACAATTAGATAAATCATGTGATTGTTCATGATCAGGTCTCTGTGTGAGATGAGTGTCTGAATAATGGCAGTAGTATCAGGCAACTCTCCCTCTGTTTCGAGAGCAGCATACCCCTCGTCCTTTTTGGATGGCTGCGCACGAACGTCAGTCAGGCCAACTGTAGGCCGAGCAGAGTCAAGACCGAAAGGACTGCTAAGAGTGTCTTTCATAGTCAGTGCTGCATAAGCTTCATTCTGGGACAGCACCACACTATCCCCCGTGCCCCTGGCAAAGCAGGCTTGTCCATCAGTGGTTAACCAGTCTGCATGGTCACGTGTGAAGACAAAGGGAGCATGGACTCTATTCTCTGTGTTATCCGTTAGGTCCAGTGAATTGCTGTCTTCCATCCACGGGTCATGTGACATTAGAGTTTCTCTGTTTGACAATGCAGGTATAGCCCCCGCCAACTAAGGTTGGCAGGTGCCCTTGCGGCGAAAGCGCACGAAAGGCAACACGAATGACGTCAGCTAAGGCTGACCTCACTCCTGCATGCAGGGCACTACGACCTGCTGTGAGCCAAAAGTTGCAGCAAAGTGCTTTCGTGAAGAATCAAATGTATTTAGCATAGTGCCAGGGACACCTGTTCAACCTATCCAGCAAAGGAAAGAAGACTCACGATTGTTTCAGGGGCATATTAGGGGCCCTGTCACTATTGATCGTGGTCATCCGCATGTGGGTGTAATAGAGAAATTAACCATGCCACGTAAACCAGGCCACACAGCTGGGTATGTAGGTCAGTCAGGGGAGTGAGTAGCGCGCCCTGCACATCGTGAGGCAAGGAGTCCACTGTTTGTTCAATTTCCTGTACCAATGCATGCAAACTTTGCACTCTTGCATGCAGGGCTGATTCGATCTGGTGGTGCGCACGGTCTGTGTGACGCTGTGGGGGCGGTTGCGCAGTTGGTTGTGTGTCTACTCGAAGGACATGCTGTTGTTGTCTGTCGGTAGTGGACCAAAAGCCTACTCTCCGAGGAAGGGAGGCTGAAAAGGGGCGTGTCTGCAGGAAGACGTCAAAGGGGTCTACGTTCTCTGCAATGGGCCTAGCGCTCACCGCTTCTGCCAGCACAGTGAGGAGGTGGCTTTCGTGATGCTGTCGCATGAGAGCTTTGGCCTCCAAGTGCATGAACACGCAAGGGAGGGAGCAGTGCTCAACCTCAACCAAGCGATACACCTGGCGCAGCCAGGGGCGCTCCCCTTTCCACACCATGGGTCACAGGATACCCAACAAGGACGAGTGGATCCACACACCAGGTGACGTGGAGACCGAACCCATTCATTTCCACCCAGGAAGTACAGCGACAGCCATACAACCCGAGAGGACGTGGAGACGGAACCCATTCATTTCACCCAAGATGTTCACCACTCAATCCTAAGGGAAAACCAACCCATGATGCCCCCATTGGTTCCCGGACTCCAGTTATCAAGTACCGGAGAAGACCATCCAAAAGAGGAGTGGACAGTCTTAGTCACCTTTTCAGTGACCCCAGTCCCAATGGAGCACAGCTCGGATCACCCGCAGGAGACCCTCACTGTGGCCAGACTGTGCATTGAGCCCACTCTCAAAGGAGAGAGTGGACCGGTCGGTGACCCAGTCGTTAGCGATCCCATGCACCCCGATGGGGTACACCTGTCTCGCGACAGGACCCTAACACTGTTAGGGAGGAACCGACGGTCTTGTCCACCGTGAGCATGGCAACCCACGATGAATTTTGACCGTTAGCCAACGGGTTGCCCCGTTGACCCCTCCTCGAGACGAGTCCCCAAGTCTCTAAGAGGTTCACCGACCTTGCCTGTTCCCCCGGATCATCTTTGGTCGTGGCCGACCTAGACCCAAGGTGAGGTGAGACCCGTCGGTCCCGTACCACGTGTGTACCGATCGAGACAACCAAGTCACCAAGGAAGTCCCGCACGATCACCCAACATCAATCCGCAAGGAAAGATGAGGGTGTGACCTGTGGGGCCACCCAACAGGTCAAACACACGCCGACTAGGGAGTACCAAGGTACCGTGTTCATTCACGGTTCGTTAGGGACGGGGGCCTTCAGCAACTCCCCTGCGCTATATGACGAGATTAACGTCCCCCCGGACCCTCTCGGGTCCACCTCTCCCTGTTGCACACATGCCTCTGACGGACCCCAACCCGTCCGGGCTATGTACCATCATAACAACGGTTCTGGATGCGCCTGCATGGCTAGTACAACTTGCAGTTTGTCTTTACACCAATGCGTGCAGGCTAGGTCGAGAGTCGAGTCGGCTGGTGTGATACAAGAGAAGAGCTGTCAAGCTATCTTGTCAAGCTAGTTCTCTCACTCTGAGCCAAAAGTCTGCAGGGACAAATGGAGACAGTTATGGGGGCCCATGGAAGAATGGGGAAGGGAAGCAAACAGTCTCTTCTCTGGTTCACTGGACAGGGCACTTCTTTGGGTGCGCAAATGCACGCGGCGGTGGTAGATGCTCTTGCGTGCCGTCTTCCGCAACACGATAGTGAACATTTCCTTGTGTAATGCACTGCTGTGCCGGGAGCCTGCTGCTTGTGGCCTGTCGGGGAGGCCATTCATTGGCCGGCGTCAAGGTTGGCGGCCTCGCCGTCCCCACAGGGTGAGCAGGCGGGGGATCTGCAGTAGCAGTAACGCCCTCTTGCTCCTCTGTGTCAGGGAGTTGCGCGGCTTGCGAGAGTACCGCCAGCAGCTTCTCGTGGGTGGGATCAGCGGGTGTAACCTGAATGGGAGGATGAGCAGGCTTCTTGGGTTGTATGCGACCAGCTGTTTTTCGCTTGGGCGAGGCCTCCTCCTTTACAGGGGGGTTTCTGCGCTCCTTTGCCTGCAGACCTGCTTTGACTGGGGCTATAGTAGCCGGATCAGGCTCATGCCCTCCCTGTGGAAATAGGGGGTGCTGTTCTGCAAGTGTAAGGAGGAGAGCATCAAAAAACTCCGCCAGTGGCAGCCTTATGCGCAAGACAACCTCAACTTGAGGGCGCCCATCTGGGCCCTGAGTGAGGGAGCATTGATGAGGGCCAACAATGAAAGGGAGGGCCATGGGCAACAACTGCTACTGTTTGTCTTGACCAGGCTGGGCAGAGGCGCGCGGACACTGCTCTACTTCGAGCCTGAACAGCAGCAGGCTCTCTTGGTCTCATGCGATGAGCTTGAGAAACACAACTACCGGAAAGAGAACTTTGGTCCGTAGCTTGCTACTTAGGTAGAGGGGCCCGTGATGCGTGTTAGTATGCTCGCTAATTGGTCAGCCACAACTTAGTTGCCTAGGTCGGTCTGGTTACCTCTGGAAGTCCTTCATATGGTAGCGCTCTGCGTTTCTCTCAGGGCGGTAAGTATCATGTCCATTTCGCTAGCTAGTGCCCAGCACGCATTGGCCCCTGGTTGTACATTGCAATGCTGTCGATGCGCATGTATGTTTTGAAGGGTGCGTTGGATGTCGCACGCTAGCACTCGCACTGTACGGGCACGAGTAATGAGTTCTCTACTAAGTCGTGCGTACGGCGCATCTTGACCAGCAATCTCATCCTGTTCCGTAAGAGCCTGCAATGCGTAAACACCTAGCTGGGCAGGGGGGCGCACTGTGTCGGCTTGTGGCAAATTTGCACCTCCATATGTTCGAGTTGTCTGCTCTTGGACGGGGGTGGGGCGACTTTGTGGCAACAGCCAGGGCGGGACTGGTGGTGTCGGACGAGGTGGGGCGTCAGGTACAGCTGGCAAGGCATAGAGCTGTGAGAAAGGGAAAGAGGCTACCACCTCCCCCGGTTCTGGAGGTCTGGCCTGTCCTCGCGCTACCACCCATCCATTGGGAGATAGACATTCTGATTGTTGGAGGATGCGATAAACAATTGCCCTTTGTAGGGCACTCCTACCATGCAGGAGAACACCATCATTTGTGATGTGTGGTGAATCTTCAAAAGGAAAAAGGACCTGCCCACTAGGAAGTACAAAGGTGGATCTGCGCATCTCAGGTGGAACAGCAACTACTTGCATTTCCAATATTCGAGGGCATGTACCATCCTCGATTGGAGTCCTTGGGAAACCAGCAGCAGCCAGTCGTAGCGGGAGCTGCCTTTGGGCTAGCTTTACGTTGATCTGGACAAAGTGTACCTCCACGTCAGGGTGTTTATAGATCTGGCGAGCAAAGGGAGTGAGGTCCAATCCCCCCGGCCCAACGTCCATTCGGAAGACACGTCCTACAGACTATGTGCTCCGTTCCTTGAGGATCAGGACTAAGGTCCTAACCCTCTCTCTCGGGCGGAAGTGTTCTGCTGTGTAGGACAGGGATTGTAGGAGCAAAACCCCCTGCCATTCGTTGGTGGAAGCTGTCTTATGTATCGCAGCGGTTTGAGCCCAGATAGCGGAATCAGAGCAGAAATTTTGTACCAGTCACTGCACAACTGACAAGCACATAACAAAAATAAAAAACAATGAGCAATACAAACTGCCAGTAGGGAGGAGATCTAGTGGCTGCTTTTACTCCCATGCCGATCTTAATTAGAGAAGAAACACGCGCTGTCAAAGATAGCGACGAGAGACTAGCTCAACCAGGGGGCTGCTTGCTTTGTTGGCTTACAGCACGAATTATCATGTGCGTCGCCGCTTAGCATGTTGCGCTTTAATTCTTTTTGCGAGTCGCTGTTCGAGTGCTTCTTGTTGTGCTGTGTGCGCGCCAGTAAAGGTGCGTTTCCTGTGTATGCGCACGACCTCAGGGAGAGGTCCTTGCGAGGAGGCATGGGAGTGCGAACCGATAACAGGGGCCGCAGAAGCACACTCAGACAGCAAATGAGCAAACTTGGGTTGCAGAGAGTCACACCGCATCAGGGGCGGCTCGGTAGGGTCAAAGCCAAAGGTCTGGCAGAGATGGGTATTGAGGGCCTCGAGCGTGTCATTCTCCGGTCGAGGGGCAACCCAGAAGCCATCATGCAACCAGATGGCCGAGACGAAACCTACCCGTGGCTGCAAGAAGGAGTAGGCAGCCCATGTAACCTGCTGCTCCAGGACCTCGAAATAGTGAAAGGGTGCACCTCGACCTGTCCTTTCTGGCCCAGAAGGGCACCATGAGGGAGGATGATGCATGGCATAACGACTAGCAGCGAACACTTCCCGTGCAAAGCTCACAAGGTGATGTGACGGTTCCGTTTGGATGCGTTTTTTAAGGTATTCTATAGCTTCCTGTGGAGTGGCGCTGTTAATGATGACAAGTGGCCATGTCTTGACCAGGAGGCTAATGTCATTTTCGGCAATCTGTGCACTAAGAGCTCTTGTGAGGTAGCTTCTCATTTGCGCAATTGGCAGTAGTGTTAAGTGAACTTCAGCTGCCCTGCATTGCCGCCTCATGAGCTCATAGTGTGCTCCACTAATGTCTATCTCCCAATGTGAGTTGCCAAAGAGGAGCAGCCGAACCTGACGCGGCAGGCGCTGCGCGGCATTGCCAACGGAATAGAATCGACCGCCCATGGAGTTGACCGTGGGCTTGTACCCTACATTGAGGCGATGAGAGGACGATACTGCCAAGGCAATGTAGTCCATTGCAACCCATTTGTAGTGTGGGTGCCTTCGGAGTAGTGTATGCATTTCCTGGGGAGTAGGAGAAGGGCACTCTGTGAGAATGAAGGCAGGGGCTTGCATTGCATCTCCCTGTTGAATAATGAAGCCCAGGGCTTGCACCAAGTGGAACGGCGGGGGCGCTACATGATGCAAGGGAACAAGTGGGTTGTTATCCGCCTTCCTAGCTGCAGCACTAGCCTGACCTGCAAAGTAGTCTGCCAGCCGGTTGCACTCCCTTGGCAGATAGACCAAGCGAAACAGACAGGGCGCGCGGGCAAGCAAGTGTTGGCATTGCTCTAAAATGGCGACAACCTCAGGTTTTTTAATTCTACCTTTGTATTGCAGGTAGTTGATTACTGGCAAGATGTCACCTTGCACTACAACACTGTCAATGGGGATGCCGTTGGACATACAGGAGACATAATACTCAAATGCAAGGTTTATGGCAGCCCTGCAGGCATGTGCTTCTGCTACTACATTATCAGAGCAGGAAAGTAAGGGGATGGAAAGCCACTGGACAAGGGAGGTGGAAGACGGCGTTACATGCAGTAAACTGACTCCTGCTCCTCCAGTTTGCGTGTGTTTGTGCGCAGAGCCGTCAAATTGCACCAAGCAACCTTGCCATTCTTGAGGTTCACCTAGCAGGAGGATAGTATTTGCAGACAAATCGTCCATGGCTTGCAAACGCAAGTGTGTGGCTCCACAGTGGCATAAAAAGGGGACGAGACATGCGGTTGCTGTGGGGAAGGGAAGCTTTCGGTGTTGTGAAAGGAGCAAACGAAGGCGGTGATCCTGCTTTGCAAACGTAGCAATCGTATCTCCTTTAGCAAAGGGCTGAGTCGTTGCAAGTCCCTTTGGCGGGAGCAAGGCCGCTTCCAGTACAACCGCGGGGAAGCGCTGCGTTCGAATCTTAGTGGAGTCAGTACACGCAGTACTGCTCGGTTGTGGTGGAGCCCGGAAGTGGGTCAGCAGCGTGCTAGGTAGCGAAGAATAGATACGCTGCCAGAGGTCAAGCACGTGATGTGAAATACTGCAGTGACGCACGCACGCAATGTTCGGTCGGAGTCCGCCATACTCGGTAACCAGCCGCCTCAGGTGGAAAAGCATGTAGCAAAGTGCTACCCCTATGCTGCGGGACGGCACTTTCCGCCAATTGATCTCTGGTGCAGGAGCAACCCACAGAGCAAGCCAGGTGAGGTGTACAACCGGACAGAAGGATAACCAATGATCAACAGAGTTGAAACCACCCTGACAAAGCGCACAAGGAACATAGGAGCTATTCGCGCGACAGCCTACTGAGGATAGTAGTCGAGAGAATGCTGGGGGCAGTTGCTTGGGCTCAGGCACGAGAATTTGGTGAAAATGGAGAAAGCTCTTGCTTTCTTCAGGGAGGGTAGTCAAAGTAATATCCATTGGAGTAGCAGGCAGAAGGCAGGTCGGACAGAGTGCTCCATACCCTGGTCCGCATGGAAAGCATCGTGTATGGTTGTGACACCAAACGCAAAGTTGACTGCGACTGAGCTTGCCCCTGAGGGGCAGCCAAAAGTCAGCATCTTCTCCTAGAGCCCATCGTAAAACAGCATAGCGCGGCACTGCTCCTACCTGAGTGGTAGGTAGATCCGCTAGCCAGTCCAAAAACAGGATGGAGGGCCCCATGGCCCACCCATTCTTGCATATTCGTGCAGCCAGGTGCCTATGAGAGGCTTCAAGCAATCTGCCAATGGCGAGTTGTTTGAAGAGCTGCTTAAATCCGCTTGCCCTCTGCGCCGGGGTATTGTTTTGTTTTAAGAGAGCTAAGAGGCGCTGTATGTCTTCAGCAAGAAGCTGCTGCTGCCAATACTTCCAACATTGTTGGATTTGTATAGCATATGAACCTTCTTGTTCTTCTGCAAGGGACCTATGTCCTTGCCGCAAGTAGCATCCAAAGAGGGAGACTGCCTGCATGATGGTTGGGTCAAGCAGTGGGCCTATGCGTAACCACCTGCAGAGCCCAACCAATAGGTGTTGCGGGAACCAATGTCGCTGTAGCAAAAAATCTGCCATTGCGTGGTACAGCGGCTTGAGAAGCTTGGGTGGAAAAAAACGCTGCGTTTGCGAGTAGTAAAAGAGGCTCAGCGAAAAGGTGTTAAAGTAGATAATCTTCATGTGGATGCTAAGGTTGGCCCGATTAGCAGCAGCAAGCCTCGTCCGGAATTTTACCAGCTGCTTTGACAGCAGAGTGGTGAGAGATAATTGCAGCGGTATTTTGACCATGGTCTCATTGGTAAGTTGACACGTCCACCCTGTATGGATTGTTAGACCAAGGTTGACAGTTGACGGCGCTATACACTGACCGCCTAGTCCTGCTTGGTCCAGACTAAACAGTTGCTCAGCAGCGTAACTGACATTTGTGAGCAGTTGTGTTTTGGATCGACACTGGCATGGACTAGCAGCCAATCGGCAAAGCATGGGGTGCCCTTCAGTTACCAGCCTGGGTATGGCCTCTGAGGCCAGATGTATGCAGTGGTCACCGTGTCTAAGGACAAAGCGACGCGCATATCCAGAAACACGTTGCAGCGCAGCACTGCAAGTGGCTTGTCCTGATTCGTGAATGGGAGTTACGTGACCCCAGACATCTTCAACTCTGTACAGCATGTTTTCATCAAGAGCTCTGCTGGAAAATCCGACTTGCCAACAGTGATGTGTGTCCATGACAATACCAGCAGACTTCCATTTTCATATGTTCTGAAAAACCTCTCGGACCCAGTTCGGGTCTGTTTGCCGACCAACTATCGTAGTGTCATCAACATACCCTGCAACAACTAAAACTTGCGGAATTTGATTGAGTACGACAAAAATAGGATCCATGGCAAGGCAGAAAAAATATACTGATGTGGATCGCCCCATATCAACTCCAGAATGCACATTTCTCGCAGGTAAAAGCCGCCCTTGTACTTTGTGTCTGATTCTTCTACCAAACAAAAGATAACGTGCAAATTGGAGGACCCAAGGGGAACACTGACGAATGCGTAATATGTAAAGGATCCAATATGCATTAATGCGCTCAAATGCTTTGGATAGATCAGCAAAGAGGGCAGAAGCCGGGGACGAGCCCTCCAGAGCTCCTTGCACTTCTAGCACTGCTCTTTGTGGTTCGCGAAAGGAGTTGAGCAAAGTTTGGGCAGGGTGGAAACTATGCCTGGTGACTCGAAACAGAATAGCAGCAGCTGTGCCATCTTGCAGTCTGTCAAGCGTGTCAGGCATGCCTAAAGGCCGAAAAAAATCAGCCGTGGGCCCCTGTTTGGCTTTTGGGATCCATACTCCTACCTGAGTGGGTGGTGTTAGCGCACCAGCTAGAATGTGATGAAAGTCATCCTGAAGGATCGCAGCAGTTTGCTGCGGGAACATCCGCCAAAGAGCATAAGGTAGCCCATCAGGGCCCGGAGCAGAATCCTTAGTGAGGAGGAGATGTTCGATATAGTCTTGCTCCGTGGGTTCCGGAATGACAGGCCACGGCACGACACACCGTCGGTAAGCCGAAAGCGTGTCTTGCCAATCTCGATCATACTGAACGGGGTGCGTGAACCAAAAGTCTCGAGTAGCAAGCATGGCTTCATCATACTCAAGGGCAGTACGACATTCTTGGCCATTATGTTGCAACAATGGACCATGATAGAAGGTGCCCTTGGGGCACACAGTTTTGAGCCTATCCCAGAAGATTTTTTGCCTTCTAATTCGCTGGACTGGGTCTGTATTGTCAGTGCCAAAAGGCATCTGTGTGTTTGTCGCAGTTGCGACTTCAGCTGCTTGTAAAGCGGAAGCTATGACAGTAGCTGGAATCAGAAGGCATCCCTGCTGAGTTTGCCAGGATTGTAGCAGGTCGGTATCCGCACTCTGCTCATACAACAGGCGTAGTTCTTCCTGTCGTATATGCAGGTGTGTTTGTTCTTTGCCAAGAAGCTTGTATAGTCGCTTTAACGGGGCCAATTTTTTGAAGTGACAAGAGTGAGTCCTCCACCAACTCCAAACTATGGCACGACTGTGGTGTGATAACACGACACTAGCAGGCTTAGTTTCCTGCGCTAACGAGATTTTTCGTTTGAGAGCAAGTAGGGAAGCTTGTCTTGCAACTGCCTGTAGACTTTCCGATGCAATCGTTGGATCAAGAAAAACTTGAGTCGGTATGGTGTGATGCTTTTCAGACTGTGGATGTGGTCGAAGTCGCGGTTTCATCTTTAGCCTGAGCATCAGAGCTTTGTGATGGCAAGTATCGATCCGGTACCTGCCATAAATGCAAGCAAAGAGTTGCGTTGCGTCAAGGAAGAGACTAGGTACCAAGAATCTATCAAGCGAGGATTCCTGGTCTTGGTACTTGTAAGTAGGAAGTGAAGGATCAACATCCGTGAGTCCAGCCTGCACTAGGAAGTCATCCCACGCGTGAAAATGATTTTGATCACACCGATTAAAGTCTCCTCCTACAAAGACTGGATAATCAGTCAGTGCAATAATGGTTTGTAGAGTGTTGGATACGAAAGCCTTAGGGCTGCTCGGAGGTATATAGATCGAGACAAGCCATATAGTGCAAGCTTGGTATTCAACACGGGCAGCAACTGCGTAATGTTGAACCAAAATACGTTCTTCTAGGACTTTCCAGCCTGGAGGAAATAGGATCGCAACTCCAGCTTGCTCACCAGGATTGTGCTTGGCTAAAGTAGCAACTACTTTGATGTCAGGCCACGTGTGGGATAAGTATTGGAGGTTGGCTTGATCCCATTTTGTTTCCTGTAATAGTACAGGTGCCTGTTTCAACATAGTTTTGACTATCCAAGTCTTGTGCACATTGGTGGGAAGTCCAGGAGACCAGCTATTGAGATTCCAAGAGTGAATTCCTTTTATAGAGACTGGCAAATTATTCAGTCTCTGCTCCCGGAATTGCAAAATTTTGTGGCAGAGTTGCCAGAACCTCGTGGGGATGTGGCGTAAGGATTGTATTTCATTTGGAAGAATGAACGAAGTGTCGCCGTCAGTCGCGGATGGAGCTGTGACTGTACAGTCTGTGAACTTTCCAATATTGACTCGTAAAGAGAGGAGAGCTTCAGACAAGTTGACATTGTCGTCAAAACCACACACATTAAGGAGGTCCTGAATCATGATCTGCCGGTATGGCAGACGGGGGTAGATAAAATGAATAAGGAAGTGGAGGGAGGAGACATGCGTAATAGATGCATTTGTTTGTCGGTTGATATGCCAATATGCTGCTTTGAGGCCAGTAGAGAGGGTACGCTGCACTAGTCGGAGAGATTTAATGGGTAGATGACATAATCGCGTCATTCAGCGTGTAGCAGTGCCTTAGCACTGTGAAAAATCTTTGCTGAAATCTCTCCTTGCGTGCAGGCGTACCAAACTGATTTGAGCGTCATAAGCTGACAATCATCAATACAAGCCTCAATAGGGATGTAAGCAGCAGCTTGTTCTGTTACACTGATTTCTGGGAGAACTGGATGCTGGTTGTGCGGTGTGGGCGTCAGGGAGATCAGCCGTTCACGATTGCTGGCTTCAGGGGTTTCCAATTGGTGGATGAGCAGCAGACAGTAGTTGGGCAATTTATCTGCTTGCCAGATAGCTTCTTGGAGTTGTGGGTGGGCTGCCCGTGCGCTTTCAGGACAGATGCTAAGGCACCAATCCTGAAGAAGCCCCCCAATAAGAACGACAGGAAAGTTCCCTAACGCAAGATGACAAACGTTTGCAAAGGGTTCCTTGCATACATTATTCTCTGCTGCGAGCAAAAGGTGGGAGAGTCGCCACAAAGCACATCCTGGCTCAACAAAGCTATGCGTCCATGGTTTTTCGGTGATTGTACAGATGCGTTCTTGTTGGATTGCAAAGGCGCATAGTCGTTCTGTTCCAACTCCCTGGGGATTTGTTTGGAAGCCAAACATGGAGCGATACCAGGGAGATGATTGCAAAGGCTGTTGTATACGCACGGGGTCTCCACCATGCTCGAAGAGCAGAATCTCCAGTGTGTCTTGGAGACGCAATAAATACAGGTTTGTAGCTCGGCTAGGGCCAAGATATCTCACATGGATTGGCTGATGGGCAAGCCAGCAAACAATAAAACCTGTGTCAGCGATTTTGATTGTAATAAGAAGTTGACGAAGAAAGAGAATGATTCTGTGATAGGTACAATGATGCAATAGTTCTTGTTGATAAACATTCAGGGCATCACTGTCGGCAGAGAGTGTGCACAAGGCTTGCACGATCTCTTCATTGAAAAAAATCCACTGCGGTACCGCTGCTTGCTCTGCATAGTCAAGGAGGTTAAGATCAGTAAGAAACTTGATCAAAGGCTCTTTGCCTAGAATGTCGAAACGTTGATCTCGTCTGTGCTTGTTACTGTTGTCAACAGCTTCTTTGGTGAGATAGTGTGGCAGCTTTTGCGTGACTATAGGTTGAGCAATTGGGGGTTTTTTGACTGGTGACATCACTAAGTTCCGGTAGTTGATGTGTCGGTAAGGTTCTGGTACAATTGTAGTTTGGGTGCTTCTGCCTGACATCTTAAGGTTGTTTTCAATGGTTTGTCGAAAGGAGATATAACCTTGTCTAACGTCATCCGGGGAGGCCACACCAAAGAAGCATTCAGTTTTTCCTTGGATCCATGCTCGAACATGATCAGGCGTACCAAGAGCAAGGCTGATAAGCTTAGGATGGAAAGAGTTGCCAACGAATGAGCGAATTGTGTGCGAGTGCAAAACATGTTTAAGACGCGAGATAGTGGCAAAGTTGCGACTAAGCCCTGAGACTTGCAAAACCTCGGTGTCAGTTAGGAAGCGGAAGGGAACTCTTATACTGCTGTTGTGAAATAAAGGGAGGACATCTCGAAGCACAGCATCCTTCTCTGGATTAGATGAGGTTTTGTTGTAGAAACAACTCAAGAAGCGCCTCCATGCCGGATAATAGATCGCAGGGATAAAATCGCTCCATTGGAAGGCAGGGACCGAACTATCAGTGAACATGTTTGCTATTACAGCAAATCGTTCATGTGTGCGCCAGCACGATGTTCTCCACAGTAAAGCTGCAGGATGGTAACTGGTCCAGCTGTAACGAAGTGCAGTGTCACTGAGGACTTCAAGGGGTCGCATGAAGGGTTTGATAAAAACATCACGAAACTTCCCTTTGTCATGGATGGACAGTGGTTTCCAGTCAGCCGGCCATTGTAAGTCTTCTTGGCACAAGGCTTGAGAATCAACCGTGTCGTGTAGAATATTGTTTTGGAAAAAGAGACGGAGTCTTTTAGCTGGTGATATTTTAGAAGTACACCACGTCATCTTGTCCCGTGTAATGTGTGCTAGGCCAAGGCAGGCTCTGATGAAGGTAAAGTGATCATAATGCATGGAGCCTGCATTCTCAATGAGAAAACGAATGTGTGTCTTGGGAAGGACTGTACCAAGTAGGTATAGCGCGAGATGCATCGTAAAGAAAAAGACGCTGTCGGGGCCACAAATGCCTAAGCGTCCATGTTCCTGACCCGCAAAGGTGAGGTCAGTGCAGGGACTACCTCCAATAACAAAAACATGACAAAAGTCACTCAAAGTGACGAACTCTCTTAAGATTCTTGCTCCATCATCAAAGAGAATGTCAACATCATTCGCATAGAGGAAGATACCTCCTTTGAGGCTATGTATCCACTGCACGTTAACGGAGATTCCATGTTTTTCTGCAACCAAATATCTGAGCGTTTCATCCCTTTCACACAGCGCACAGACTTTGGGGCGATAGCCAAACTTCTCAATCAGGATGTCTAATGAAGACCCGCAACCATCAAACATACTCAGAACAGCGTATGGTGGATTGGATTCACAACTCTGCATGGGTTGATCAATAGGAGAGGCAGGCGATGCAAGGTGATCCGCCTGTGATGACTGCGACAAGGATGTTTCAACTGCTTTAAGTTGTTCCGCAGGAATAGTTGCATCACCGGGTGGCGGTGGGCATAGCTTCTCCGGAATGTAGGTAGCTTGGAGTTCATTCACACTAATAGGAACAAGGCCAATAGTATCTTTTCGATGTCCAACATCAATGGTCCTTTTGATAGCCTGTTTTCTTTTGGGTGCACTTACTTCTCGCTGCCCAAATTTGTTCTTGTCACGTTTGGAGTCTTTGCCACGCACTATATTCGACATTCGTTTCGGAGGTCGCGTGTGGGACCATGTACTCGAAATTGTCGCATGTCGATACAGGATACCACAAATTCGATCACCTGCTTTGATTTGTGAGACACTTAATTGACTCAGTCCAGTAGCATTATCATACTTCAGCGTTGTGGAATTGACATTTTCATGCTCTAGCACATAAAAATGCTCACAGGGTTGCTGTTCACCATTTAGTGGGTCTGGACCCTGATGAATGACTAATGCAATACATTGCCAAATCTGCCCACCTGATTGGAAGGTATCTTTGTCAAGGAGCTTTTCGTAGTCTGTTGCAAGTGGCTGTCTCTCTCGTTGAAAGTGCAGCCACACCAGTCGGCAGGGCGAACAAAAGATGGTGGCCCAATTAAAGTTAATGGCACATTCTTGACATTCTTGACCAGCATTTCTTCCATTATCACATCCAATGGGCAAAAGATGCTCTGACCATGGAAAGGCAGCTTCAAAGAAGGCAACGTGTAGCAAAAGTCCTGTCGGTAAAGCGGTGACAATGAATGTAGCAACATTGTGCTCAACAATTCTATGACAACTCAGACAGGTAAATGAGACTCTAGATCCGAGTAAGTCATGAAAGGGAGGCGGAATGATCGCGACAATGGACTCATATGTTCTCAGTAGGTCCATGTGAGTATCTTTAGGGAGAGTCGACATAGCCAATGCTAAGTGATAGTGATCAAAATCATCATTCGGTAGATAGGATGCACAAGTCCATCCTTTGGCTACTGCAACCATTGCTCTGTGACCAATGTGATTTTCAAAGTTTACTTGTTTGTTCCAATTGGCCTTGGATACAATGCGCAGTGCAGCCGTATAGTAACAAGCAGTGGCATTGAGATTCTCATACAAGGAGACTGCTCGTTGAATATCTTCATCCTGAAAATCCATATTTTGCAAGGAGACATCCTGGCTGATCATCTGCTGTATCTGTTGTGTATAAGATTGTCGACGTTTGTTTTGGAGAACTCCATTCATTGAGTTTCGGTTAGTCCCACAATCGGAGGCATGTTGTGCGTTGATTCCTCGTTTTACAAGACGATGACTAAGGCCATCACCTCGTTTGGGGGTAGGTTTTGCAGCGGGTTTCTTGACTGGCTGTTGGCGTGTGTCACTTGTGCTTTTTTTTGTGGATGGCTTTCTGTCTGTAATCACTTCAACAGTGTGTTTTGATTCAGTCAAGAGGGCACAATGCCCTGTTTCTTTCTTTGGATCATCTTCTAATTGTTGTTGTAAATCTTGGTATACCTGTTCACAGAACGAATCTGTTGAAAGCTGTGAGGCTTCATTGTCCGATGTACTGTCTTTGAAGGAAAAGGGAACAATAACCTTTTCTTCAGGGTGCTCTTTAGCTTGGCGACTCGCAATAGAGCATGATTGGGATTGTTGCACTCCTTTTGGATGTTTGGCACAATCTTGCTTTACCTCTCTGTGAGCGAAGCGCAAGGCAGAGCCTTCATCAACTTGCATTGATTGGTTTACTGAATATGGATCATATTGGATATTGGGAATGTCAGCTATGCTTGCCAGTTGACATGCAGGTGTTCCAGAATTTTGACACAAGGGTGATGCTGGACTAACCTGACTTTCTCGATTTGCGGCTTGATGTTCATCACCATCTTTGAACAGAGGGTCAGAGTTATGTTTTGGTGTTATTTCTTCTTCATGGGGTGTAGATCCCATTACATCATTTTCTGTCTGTAAAGGACTGACTGCATTTTGATTGTGATCAAATGAAGATGGTATCGAAAGAGCAGGCGATTGTTTGTTGTCACGACATTCGCCAGTGAAAGTGGTGTCTATCTGGGCATTTATGCTACATTGGGGGCTGCTGCCAGTAATATTTGCCGATTGCTTTGTTGCAGCGGGCTTCGTATCATGTTTTTGGTGCGAAGAGTAATTGTTGTACCAAATTGACAGGACACGGCCAAAAGGCGCTTTCCCAAAGATATCATGGATGTCCATTTGACCCGGTAAGAAGAGAATAAGGTTCGCACGGTCATAGACACTAAGCTCAAGTGCATTATTGAGACACCGTGAGACCTTGCCTCGTTCAAAACGTGGTTGAAGTACTTGTAGCTTCTGACCAGGTTCAATTTGGCAGTGAATAATACTTTCATGCTCCGGCAAGGTAGTAATAACATCTTCTTTATGCAGCTGGAGAGGTGGCTTTGTGGCAGTGCATTCGAGGAAGATAGTATGATGGTCAAGGAGATGCCTTTGTTTCATTAGAATATCAAGAAGGTAAGAGGCCTCTTTGATAGAGAGTTCAGCTTCAACAAAGCAAATGGGAACAATCTCATCAAGAAGATCAACTGCTACATCTCTCTTGCCAATTTCAAAGCTAAAAACTTGTAACTGTCCAAATCTTCTACGTGACATGCTGTTACCTGGCAGAGGGAAGAATCCACTAAGTCGAGCACCTTGACATAATCCTTTATTGTGCGCACCAACATGATGATCAGTTTTGGTTTCTTTAACATAAATGTTGGAGGTCCTTTCAGTGGTATGGACATCAGGTTGCTTGTAGTGGACAATTCTCTTATTAGCCTTGTGGTCAATGAAAGTGCTAGGTATTCGCGGGAACAAAGTAGGTGATGCATAAAAGGCAACAACTTTCTGTTGGCCTTTGTCTTGGACATGTACTACGGCTGGTCGGATCTGTATAGCTCCCAAGACTTTTTGTAGCTTCTTACTAAACTCAACATCGACGATCCCATCTTTCATCATAAGAGATCCATCATCCTCAATCTGAAAGGCTTCATGAGTGTCACTTCCTGTCGTACCAAAATCAACAGTCCAAAGGTTTTCATCGGTTCCCGCGGTGAAAGAACATTGCAGGCTACCTTCTTCTTTGCCGAATGGAATCTTAATCTGTTCTTGGAAGGTTCTGAGCCTAAAGTTTTCAAGTTCAGTTCCTTCATCATAGATGACCAAGAGCAGTCTTTTTTGGATATAGTATGGAATATTCATGTCAATCAAAATGCTCTGAAGTTGCCATCTTTCCTCTTGCGTGCAAGATCTGATATCTAAAAAGGTGACAGTGTGAAAGCAATAGAAAGCGGGGGCATCACTAGGACGTACATTCCAAAAGAGTGGAATTACTCTTTGGAGGTCTTGCTGAACAGAGGAGGCAACTTCTTGACTCAGACAATCATAGATTGACACCAGGGAATCTGTCACTGTTTGAACTTCCGATTCAGCAATGCCAAAAGTGACACAGCATCGGTCCGTCGCTCCAAGCTCTGTGTGGAGAGGGGGGTCATGCGTATAAACACGAAACCGAAAGACTCCAGGCACGGAAGTAATAGCAGCATGGATCTGTGACGTGAGGGACTTGCTGGAACACAGCCATGTTTCTGTATATTCTAGACTTGGCGAGAAGACTTCAAAGCTATTTACATTACGAGTGGCATTGAGTGCAACGAAATATGTAGCTTTGGTAAAGGTGCGCGAGCCTCCATTTTGTGCAAATTCAAAGCTTTTGTATTTGCTAATTCGCTGTATGTGAGCGCGGTGTCTTTTTAACGAAGTGCAGACCCCAATAGTTAAGTCAACACGAGTAGCACTCAAAGTGCACTCATGAAAAAGAAGCACATGTCGTAGTTGAGTGCCTGAGTGGTAGAGTTGCAAAATGATATCTTGCAATCGACTTTGTATCCCATAAATAACAATGTCTATTGGATGACTTCCAGAAGCGGCAGCACAGACATTATTGTACTCATCTTCACCAACTATGAAAAGATTTCGGCTAAAACGGACTGTGTTGATCATGCTAGGAAAACGACAGAGAAAAAAGATGCGAGGTGATGCAGCTAAGGAGAGTCTACTGAGCTGTGAGAAAATCCCTTTTGTCTCAAACGAATCAAGAATATCATCATAGATAAATTGAGAAATCGTGCAAGAGACTTCTTTAGAAACCATCAAGGAGACAAATGAAGCCTGTAACGAAACTCGAATGGTGTCTAAGGACACCCTTCAAGTGTGCTTGTAGGGTGAGGCGTGGCTAAGACTGCAATCAAATGGAGTCTAAGGACCCCACTTGAAATTGTACGGTGTCTGAGGACACCACACAATTGCAACAAAGTGAGAATGTTCAAAAAGCCAACGAAGACCCTAAGCTCAGAGTAAGAAGAACCTAACTACGCGCGCCGACCCGGAGAAAACTTCTTCTCTTTAAGAAGTAGTCTTGAACCTCCTAGCTCAACGGCTTTTGCCGCGAGTTTGAGCCAAGACGCCTTGAGCCAAAATGGCTACGGACGCGCATCGCGCCATGGAAGGCAGGAGTGGAAACCTGCTGTAGAGGTACACTTGAGGAAGGCTTCTGATGCCGTGATCCTCAGTTTGGGACGGATCAACAGTTTGCAGCTGTTGGCGGCACAGGGGTGGAGCCTAGTCTGTCGGCAGGGCAAGTGCGACAACAGCCTCCCCAGGAGGCCAGAGCAGCGCTGCCTCCACTGCACGCCCAGCTGCTCGCAACCCTCCCCAGCCAAAATCACTTTTTTCGATCTCTTGAAGGAGCAAAAAGTTCGAAAAACCTGTAAGGGTTGAGAATTGCTGGAGAGAAAGCGTTTGGCCTGTATGATGTTCTTAATCGAAAGGAATCAAGCTTACGGATCAATAGTCAGCTGCTTTTTTCCGCAGTCTGATTGCAGCCATGCTTGGTGCATGTTTGTTTGCTGCAAAGCTTGTGGTTGACGTCCGCTGTGAGTCGACCTAGCGCCCTGAGACCAAACGTTGTGAACCCATTCTTCGTATTTTGTGGTCTGTCTTAATTTTGGATGAGAGGAAAGAAGGGTGGAGCGATGTTAAGCGAAGGTTTGGCGCCGTGGAGCCTGTCATGTTTACGTATGTTCACAGGAGCCATCTCTGGTCGTTCACTATGGCAAGGAAACCTTGTTTCATTTTATTTGACGTTGTTGTTTGATGCATGTTGTGAAGGAGGGGCTTTGAAAAGATATTGTTGAGGTTTTGAGCTCGCGTCCTTGATGTTTGTTGCAAGCCACGCCAGGCTTCCGGCCGGGTTCCGGTTCTATCTTAGCGTCAACGTTCTATATGGAGCTTTTGCGGTCACAATCTGGGTCGGACCGTCCATTACAGTGCGCGATACCACCTCGGTATCACTTCATTACGGCTCGGGCCCTTTAGTTTGGGGTCCAAAAACCCCACCAAAAACCGGTTCCGCCACAAAGGGCCCCCCAGTACAGCTTGCAGACGCTTTGGACACAGGCAGTTATCGTTTGCCCTTGAATCTTGGCCTTTCAATGCGCGGCACTGCCTCGGTACCGCTCGAGCCCTCTATTACAATGTGCGGTACCGCCTCAGTACCGCTCGGCCCTCCATCGCAATGCGCAGTACCGCCTCGGTACCGCTCGGGCCATGAAAAAAAAAAGGTTCCGACACCCCGTTTGCGTTTCACAAAGTTTTAATTCGGAGTGAGGAACTTCCAAGAAAACACAAAGCAACGGAAAGCCACGAAACGCAACCTTAACATTGTAGTCCCGGCGCTTCTTCAAACGGGGCGCTCCACACATGCGCCAAGGCATTCGAAGTGCGCAGGGTGTGGAGAACAAGTGCCTGCGGCGCTGCAAAACCATGGAAAAGCAGCGGCATGGAAAACTTCTGTCGCGTACGTGCAGAAACAATGAACCTCTTGCTATTTTTCGCCCGGTGACTGAAATTTTGCCGACAAAACGGCCTCCGTTTTTGGGGTCCAGAAACGGACCCCAAAATGGAGGCCACTCATTCAGTCTCAATTGGGCCGTTTGTCGGCAAATTTTTTCCGTCGGGCGAAAAATCAAGTTTCGATTGTTTCCGCAGGAGTTCACCATTCAAGGCTTCTTCGGCAGTCACATCGGCGTGCTAATGCGGAGACAGCAGTCAAAGTTGCCCCTGCAACAGCCAAGCATTGTGTAGTTCTGCATGGCAAATCCACCTTCCTCAGCGGAACCTCGAGTGGTGACGACTTTGACCATGAATGCTACACGCGTGCAAATGTGGCGTACAGCCGTGCGCGACAGAAGTTTTGCATACCGCTGGGCCACTGGGTTTCCATGGTTTTGCAGCGGCGCGAGCAATTGTTCTCCACGCCCTGCGAACGTTTATGCCCACACATGTTCTTGAACTGAGGCCACTTTGGCGACCCTGGAATCCACTGCGTTTTTGGCGCTTGGTTTTGGGACCGTCAATGGACAAGATTTTCGCACGCGTCGTGATCCGCTTGGCCGCTTCACATTGTTTCTGATCAGTCAGCTGGTCTCTGGAAGCCGGGTGTCCCTGACACAGGGCCGCAGGACCAGCTGGAGTGGAAACTGCAGGGAGAGAGCACGGGTCCTGCAATCACGCTGTAGGAAAAGAGAATTATTCATAGAACAAAACAAGTTTGCAGAACCACTGTGCCGACTTGCTTTTGGATGCTAGTGGTCTCCAGTCCAACCTGCTTGTGGTGGAAGCGAGGGCCCGTGGGCCATTTTTTTTGGCAAGTGCCACAAAGAAGTGGACAAGGATCGATTGGAAAGTTAACATGTCAAAACCTGCGCCAATACGGTGAACACCATTCTCCGGCCCAATGGCCACACATGTTCCCCAGGAAAACAAAACTTGTTCTCCTCTACCCAAACCCACAACTAAGAACCAAACAACATCCAACAGACTTACACAAAGCCAACCTTTTCACGTTCACCCAAGCCAACAAGCGACAAGCAACCGACCAACCGAAAAGAATGGTTGAGCGCGAAGTGAACATTTATGGCCACACATGTTCTTGAACTGGGGAGGCCCTCTGTGGCGGGACCGGTTTTTGCTAGGGTTTTTGGACCCCAAACTGATGTCCAGAAAAATCACTTTTTTCGATCCCTTGAAGGAGCAAAAAGTTTGGAAAACCTGTGAGGGTTGAGAATTGCTGGGGAGAAAGCGTTTGGCCTGTATGATGTTCTTGATCGAAAGCAATCAAGCTTACGGATCAATGGTCAGCTGCTTTTTTCGGCAGTCTGATTGCAGCCTTGCACGCTTGGTGCATGTTTGTTTGCTACAAAGCTTGTGGTGGACATCCGCCGTGAGTCGACCTAGCGCCCTGAGACCAAACGTTGTGAACCCATTCTTCGTATTTTGTGGTCTGTCTTAATTTTGGATGAGAGGAAAGAAGGGTGGGGCGATGTTAAGCGAAGGTTTGGCGCCGTGGAGCCTGTCATGTTTGCGTATGTTTACAGGAGCCATCTCTGGTCGTTCACTATGGCAAGGAAACCTTGTTTCGTTTTATTTGACGTCGTTGTTTGATGCATGTTGTGAAGGATGCGGCTTTGAAAAGATATTGTTGAGGTTTTGAGCTCGCGTCCTTGATGTTTGTTGCAAGCTACGCCAGGCTTCCGCCCGGGTCCCGGTTCCATCTTAGCGTCAACGTTCAAATTTTCCCTTGCAACGCACTATATAGGGCTTTTGCGGTTACAATCTGGGTTGGGTCGGACCGTCTATTACAGTGCGCGATACCACCTCGGTACCACTTCATTACGGCTCGGGCCCTTTATTACAATGCGCGGTACCGCCTCGGTACCGCTCGGGCCCTCTGTTACAATGCGCGGTACCGCCTCGGTACCGCTCGGGCCCTCCATTACAATGCGCGGCGCCGCCTCGGTACCGCTCGGGCCCTCTATTACAATGTGCGGTACCGCCTCGGTACCGCTCGGGCCCTCCATTACAATGCGCGGTACCGCCTCGGTACCGCTCGGGCCCTCTATTACAATGTGCGGTACCGCCTCGGTACCGCTTCGCTACCGCTCGGGCCCTCTATTACAATGCGCGGTACGGTACCGACACCCCGTTTGGTTTTACAAAGTTTTAATTGGATCGGAGTGAGGAACTTCCAAAACACAAAGACCAACGGAAAGCCACGAAACGCAACCTTAACATTGTAGTCCCGGCGCTTCTTCAAACGGGGCGCTCCACACTTGCGCCAAGGCATTCCAAGTGTACTTCGCGCTCAACCATTCTTTTCGGTTGGTCGGTTGCTTGTCGTTTGTTGGCTTGGGTGAACGTGAAAAGGTTGGCTTTGTGTAAGTCTGTTGGATGTTGTTTGGTTCTTGGTTGTAGGTTTGGGTAGAGGACCTCGGTTGGAGAACAAGTTTTGTTTTCCCGGGGAATATGCGCGTGTGTGGCCATTGGGCCGGAGATTGGTGTTCACCGTGTATTGGCGCAGGTTTTGACACGTTAACTTCCAATCGATAATTGTCCACTTCTTTGTGGCACTTGCCAAAAAAATGGCCCACGGGCCCTCGCTTCCACCACAAGCAGGTCGGACTGGAGACCACTAGTATCCAAAAGCAAGTCGGCATAGTGGTCCTGCAAAGTTGTTTTATTCTATAAACAATTCTCTTCTCCCACAGCGTGATTGCAGGACCCGTGCTCTCTCCCTGCAGTTTCCACTCCAGCTGGTCCTGCGCGGCCCTGTGCCGAAGGCAGTTCGTGTCCCAAATAACAGCAGAAGGGAAGTGCCGGCCCAGAGCCTTCTACTCTGCGCCCATGCTTCGGCATATTGAAGTAATGCATGGCATCGCCCAGATAGGAGAAGCAGCATGGCAAAGCTGTCATCAGCAATTTAAGCTGCCATCTTCAGTCGAATGTCTTCAGGATGGAGCCTTCCAAGGCTGCTATGCGCTTCGCCAAGTCTCAGTCCCCGGGTGTGTCAAATTTGGGCGGAGAGTGTTTGCAGAATGTTCACTCAGCATGATCGGCGAAGGACAAAGCACAGCCTCAGGCACAGATTGCGCCTTTTGTCTTCGAAAGCTGCCTTGCCTTAACGTCAGTTGAATTTGTTGTCCTGGTGATAAGCCAAGAGCACTTCCAGATGGCAGCTTTTGTGGAGCGGCATCGAACGCCGAGGGCGCGAGAACTGTGAGCGACTACCGGGTAGTAGAAGTCGATCTCATGTGCACAAGTATCACCGCCATCTGGGGTCTACCTTCTCCAACTGCACCGCATTGGAGGATGTATGGCTCCCACCCATGCTCCGGCGTATTGGCAAGCCTTTCTCTGTTGCACATCACTGAGAGAAGTCGTGGTTCCCACGCAACTCCAGTACCCAGGCATCAGAGCTTTTGTGGGTGTGAACAGCTTGCCCTCCTCACCCCCCTGGACATTTCATGCACATGGAAGGGCGTAAACGCGGAGGATAACACTTTCCTGATGTGTGACAAGTTTCAACAGGCGCCGTGGCTCGTACTGCTCCCGCCTAAGGAAGCAGACTCAGATGCCTTTGACGAAGAGCTCCATACGGAGCTTCATTGATCAAACCTCCCATTTCACTTAAGAGGTCCCCGTCCAGGGTGAGTGCCTCAGCACTTGTCTTAGGGACCCGAGTGTCAGAGTCTTTTTTAAGCCACTCTGGTTCAAGGGTGTCTCACTCCCTTCCATCCTTGTGTGAGGGGTAGTACCAATGGCGACACGGAGTGAGGCCTCTTGTCAGACCCTTTAGTGCACCAGAAACTGTCGCGTCCCACACAGGCGACGCCTCACTTGACTGCGGAGACCATGGACTGTCGCCTTGTGCTTACCACCCTCTCTGGAAGAGCAATAGAAGCACCCAGATTTGAGGAGGTCGAAGAGAATGTTGTGCAGGAGGAAATTGGATTTGTTCACTCCGCCAAGCAAAGTTTCCTTGAGAACGACATTTGGGCTGCCCTGCAGGACCACAAGCACCATACAATTGTGTTTAGAAACTGCATGGAAGCCCTTCATACGCAAGAAATTTTTGAAGGACCGCATCAGAACCTTCCAAAAGCAGTCACTGTGCCTGCCAATCGATCAGGACTCATCCCATCCGGTGCCTTTGCCGGGGTCCCACGGATGAGGCACGTCCAAGTTGAAGCAGGCATCTGTGCGGTTGGGGCTCGGGTGGCAGAACTGTCGCCACCTTCGCATCGTTAAGATGCCGAATACAGTCGTCAGCATAGAGGAGAGCGCCTTTCGAGAGTGCCAATAGCGTGACAGCGCCAGGCTGCAGGAATTTTGGGTATAAGGCCTTTGCAGACTGCTGCTCCCTGCAGTGGGTCCAAGTTAATGGAGAAGGAGTTGATCAGTTTGGGAGTGGGATCAAGCTAGGTGACTGTCGACCCAAATATACCCACATCGAAGCCAGACAGAGAGCTGCCGACTGGTTGCTTCTGCTCCACAGGAATACGAGAGCTCCGGTTGCCTCCGGAGTACCATGCATTAGGGGCTCACACCTGCGACAACTGCAAACTGCTCGCTTGTGTAGACATCTCGAACACTTGCATTGCGGAGATGAGGGAATTCACTTTCGTGCACTGCATAAGACTCCAAGAGGTCTCCTTGCCGTACACGGTTCGGAAGATCCATGTTAAGGCCTTTATGAACTGTGCAGTGTTGAAAGAAATCGCCATCCCACCTTCTCTGCTCTACATTGCCAGTCGAGCTTTCCTAGATTGCACCCTATTGGGAAGAATCACTAAGCTGCCAGGCAAACGAACCACATGGCGGGGCACTTACGCCGAGGAGAATGCCTTCGAACTCTGTCCCGCCTTGCGATGGCCACCGTGGCTTCACATGATCCCAGATCTAGGTTATATCACAGACCTAGCCTAAGTCCAGTGGGTGCTGAAAGTGCTCTAGCTTGGCAAAAGCCGATTTCGTGTGACCTAAGTAAACATTCCTCAAGTAAGCTTTTCGCAAGAGAGTATAACAGTGCATTGAATTACGGTGATTAGATGCAAAGAATAAGCTCCCGTGTTGAGCCATTCAGCAAACACCGGCCCCGGGAGATGGAATCTCGGGAGACGTTGTCCCACCGATCTCGCTTATGTTGAGTGACATGCAGGAAAGAAGCAGCAGCAGGCCTCAGGGTTAGGCGTGCGATAGCTGCAAGCGTCCAGCAAGCAAGCTCGTCGTAAGGTAATATAACAGTGCAAGGATGCACTGGTGCCGAACACAATGTCAAAGATGTCCAACCGACCTGTACAGAGAAAAACTGAAATGAAGCCATAGCCACCTTTCTGATGTAAAAGGCTGCCAAGCTACCCGCATGCTGCCGCCACTACAGACATGCCTGCGCACGCAGCACAGTCAGGCGGCCACCGCGTTGACTGCAAACAGTGCTAAACATTGACCAAGTACCGGAGTTAGCTTGAGTCCGCATTCCGTGTGGAGAGTGAGCTAACCCGGCTGCGAGCCTCAGCTCCTGGCCGGTGTTTAGCACGCGCGGGTAGAGTGTAGCTGATTGGCAACCGGGTGGGAACCTCAGTTACTCGCCTGGTATGAGTCCGTACTCAGCCAATCATGTACAAAGCGGGCACAACGTACCGAGCTAGGTTTTTCAAGTTTCACCAAAGTCTCACAAGGGCCTTGCGTGAAGGAGAACATTGACCCAAGGAAGACTGCTCTGTTCGTCCTTACTTCAGCATTCACGTAACTTCCTCGCTCTTGAAGGCACTGCTACCATGAGCTTGCAGGACGTGACTGCAACGTGTCCCTCTTCGGAGAAGCAGGGTGGCCTACCCTGCAGCGTTTGAAAGTTTTGTCTTGAAACGCAATCGCCCAACAATGGCCACAGTCATCTCAGACGGTGCAACTGCGTGTAGCTGTCGTACTCTGATTTTGACTGTTTTCCTAGGCCTGACCTGCGTTGCAAATGGGAAAGACAATCACCTCCTGCGGGTAAGCAACTTGGACATAGACCAACTCATGCGCTTGCAGCCTGAACCGGCCACCCAACTATGCAAGAGCGAGTTGCTCTTGCTTGTGATGCGAATGCCAGTGTGGGTGTGTCCATACCCCTTTGGGGTAAAGAGAAATCCACAGTATGCCGACAACGCTATGAGAATTCGAGGCCCGAATAGTTAGTGCGCCTCTTTTTGTTCGTCTCACCTGTTTCACCACTACGTACAGCGGAAACTCTACAATTTTGTTTTGCTGTTCTCGGTTTTGGTGCTGGTTTTTTGTTGTTCTTGGTTTGCTGTTTGGGTTCGGTTTGTTTTTCCCTCATCAATTAGTAGAGTTTCCATCCTTCTTTTGATGACCTGTGCACACCGCACACATGGCGTCCGTACTCGCGCAAAAAAACTCACAATCCTGACCGACCCAATTTGGGACACTTTGCGTGAGTGCAATAGCTTTCAACTGGTGGTGCGCCAGTGTCTTGTGCAGGCTGAGCACAAAGGGCAGCAGTGTCAACGTGCTAAGGCTATCTCCGTACCTGCTAAGTATACAAACAGGGTATTGCAGGGGCCTTCTCACATATCTCTTATTGCCGACACGTGCTGGTTGAACCAGGCATCCATACCATTGGCGATGCTGCCTGGCAGCACTGCCAACGGTTGCAAATCGTCAAGCTACCCGACACCGTCCGGGCATTTGGCCGATGTTGTGAGCTTAGGATCATCGTGGTCCCCGGGTGCAAGCAGTTTGGACGCAGGGTTTTCGATGAGTGCCACTCCCTATACCAAGTGGGAATAGATGAAATGCAGCCAATCAGCTGGCTACCAATGGCCAGCCCTCCACCTATACCTTTGGCAACTGTCGTGCGCTCCGGCACCTCAATTTCGAAAAGGCTGAATATGAGCCTAGCAATTGCTACCGTTATATCCCGGAAGGATGCTTCTACGGGTCTGGTATCGATCACTTAGACCTGCCAGCTGACTTCAACTTTATAGGACCTGCAGCATTGAAAACTGCAACGGTTACAACAAGTGGACCTGACGAGAACGATCATCACTGACATTTGGGGAGCCTTTGCCTACTGCCCGCAATTGAACCATATAGGCCTACCCAAACAACTGCGACGAATTGGACAAGCAGCTTTCCTAGACTGCGTGTCGCTTCTCGAAGTATACACCCCACCTGCACTTGTGTATATAGCACACCAAGCCTTCTCAGGTTGCACGAATCTCAAGCAACTCCACAAACTAGGAACCAAGACTACATGGAGAGGCCCATACGTTGAAGGCAACTCCTTTGAGAAGTGCCATCGGCTTGAGGTGCCAGGGTGGGTCAACGCACTGCCATGGAAGCAAGGGAGCGACAGAGCTTGGAATGCAGATACTTTCGATGATGAGCTGCGCAAGAACCTTCCACAATAAAGCCGACCCTCAGCAGGCTGGCGCCCATGTGACGGTCCTGCGCAGCAGCTTTCGCCCGGAAGTCCAATTGTACAGTGTTCTAACTTAGCTAGTCAGTCCCAGGCCGCCACCTTAGTGTCGGTCCTGGATGAGTACAGTGTGTAGTGACTCTAGTGGCTTGAGCTTAGCGGCGTTTCACCCTTTTCACCTTGGTTTCACTTAGACAGTGGGGCTTGCGTGCAAACGTTTATGACACAATGGCATGTCCTTGCCATATACGACAAGCACAGGTTAAGAGCAGTAAGCTGCACAGAGCTGCTCCCGCTACATCACCTGTCTGGCACTGCGGCTTGGCTTCGTTCTTTGCGCCGAGGCGACCCCTTTTGGCAAAGCTGTTTCGGAGTTGTCTTGCCTGCTTGAACGCGAGTGCGCCCTCCCCTTCGGTCTGCGCAAGCATGATTTGGTCCACGCTGTCAAGTTTATGCCGAGGCATGGAACCTCTGCATGCCCTTCACAGTGGTCTTCCCCTGTGCCTTTTCATTGCGTCTTTGATCCGCACTGTCTTTCATGCAATCTAAACTCCTGGAGCTTGTCAAGTTATTATGTCTGCCTGCCTGTCCTTCAGTCGTTGTCCTGATGCGATGGTTGTGCAGTGCTTTGGGTCATCACTGTCATTGCTGCCATGTCTCGAACAAAGAATATACTTGCCAAGCCTGCGCTTTCTTTCGGTGTTTCACTGACGATGCGTGAGCTTAGATGGGCAATAGCGTTGATCGACCCATCCATGCAGCCCGATTTTGAACAACTGCACAACTGCATATGCAAGCCTCTTCGGCTTCACCGGGACAAGAAGAACTGAGAGCACGGCGAATTCAGTGCCCCTGGTTTCACCTCTTTCTTCGGCTCACAGTGCCTCCCGAGCTACAACTCAGGCTGCATCTCCTTGTGGTCTGGTTTGTGTTTTTTTTGGTTGGTTGTGTTTTGGTTCTGGTTGCTTTTTGGGTTGGTTTTGGTTGTTTTGTGGTTTTGTTTTGGGGGTGGTGTGCTTTTCGGGGTTCTCTCCGTCTTGCAGCCTGAACCGTAGCTCTCTTCACTAGCCTAAGGTGACTTGTGCAACCTCTGCGCACATAGCGCCTCGACGCGCGCAAAAAAAGAAAGACACCATCCTGGAGACAAACGACAGTGGAGGGCAACTTGACGATTTGGAGCTGCTGACAGCTTTGCCAGGCTGAGGCTCCTATGGTTTGGATGCCTGGTTCAACATGCCAGGCTGAGGCTCCTATGGTTTGGATGCCTGGTTCAACAAGTACGTGTCTCAGATCTGTGGGCAAAACAAGGTCAGTGTCTTCTGCCGGAACGCGAATGGCCTTGGCTCTTTGCCGCAACTGTCCCTTTTGCTCTGCTGTGTCGAACAACTAGACTAAAGCGATTGCATTCTTGCAGAGTGCTCCAGATGGGGTCGCCAAGAATTGTTTGTGTCTCAGGCTGACAAACTCCAGCTCACGCCCGAAAGTGCTAATCATGCCAGTTGTTGGGAGGCACTCAAGCACAGCGTTCTCAAAATCGCAAAGTCGGTCAAATTCCTGCAGCTCAATTGGCAGTTGAATTTCCTCGCCAGCTAAGCTAACCAGCGTGAGCTGGTACGTGGCCGACTGCTCTGCTCTGGCCGGTGTGCTGGCTTGCGAGGAGTCTCCTCTAACCATCATGACGCGGGCGCAACATTCTGAGAAAATGCGTACTCCAAATTCGACACAGCCTGGCGACTCTACAGTAGTCAGTCTATAACATCCTTGAAATGCAGCGTGTTGTATTGAGACCACTGTGCTCGGCAGCTTGACAATTTGCAATTGATAGCAATATCGCCATGCCTCCCGTCCAACGGTATGCAGAGTGTGCTCTGCCCAGACGTGTCGTAGTCGCAGCGCCGATGAGAAAGCATTTGCCGGGATTACGCCCGCAGAATTGGCTGGGATCCACACGGCCCTTGGATAGTCTTCATATTCTTCCCCTTGGATTTGGAGCTTGTGGTCATAGGTTTGGAAACATCCTTGCACGATCAGGTGGAAGTGCGTGTTCACCCAACGGGTGTCCTGAATTGGATCGCTCAGGGCCTCATGAGTATGTGGGCGCAAGAGAGTGAGTTCACAGCCAAAAGTTTCTAAGTGACTCACCTCTGGGAGTTTTTCGACAAGGAAGTCCTAGCATTTCCCAACAGTGGTGAAATACTGACTGGTGCTGCAACCTCAATGTCAGTTCCAATTTGGCTGTGACACAGCTGCAGGGTTGGCTTTTTTTGGGCCGCCGTCTGTGGCTCTGTCATATGCTACATTTGCGCGTATGTGCACTCGTTTTCAAAGTCCACTTGGTGCCCATTCCCACTAAGAAAGTTCGATCGTCCATGCAGAATGATGCAGTGTCTTGCTGTGGCGCCTGCCACCTTGACCGCAGTTTCTGCATTTGCTTGCTTTCTTGTTTGTTGGAAGTAGCCTTGGAGAGTTTGCGCACTAACGCGTCTGGTGGTCAAAGGAAGTTTAGTGTGCAAAACTTCCGTGTTACGGACATTCAACAGCTGTTCAACCACCACTCATCATACACCACTCATCATACACCACTCATCATACACCA
>CAXAMN010006858.1:36919-53431 GCA_963970005.1 Durusdinium trenchii
GTAGTACAACTTTAGTACGCGGAGCAATCTGTAGAGCTGGAAGCTGAGAACTGGCGACTTTCTAGTACAACTTTAGTACGCGGAGCAATCTGTAGAGCTGGAAGCTGAGAACTGGCGACTTTCAAGTACAACTTTACGCGGAGCATCTGGGGAGCTGGAAGATGAGAACTGACTGGCGACTTTCTAGTACAACTTTAGCACGCGGAACAACCTGTGGAGCTGGAAGCTGAGAACTGGCCACTTTGTAGTACAAGTGTAGTACGCGGAGGACTCATCTCTCGCTGCTGAGTCAGCTCTCGCTGCTGTGAGTCATCTCTCGCGACTGAGTCATCTCTCGCTGCTCAATTATCTCTCGCTGCTTGCTGCTGAGTCATCTCTCGCGGCGTGCAGGTTTGGCACAGTTCATACTGATAGTATTTGGTTGCATTTATGCAGGACAGGACACTCAACTGCTGGTCAATACACCACTCAGCATACACCACTCATCATACACCACTCGTCATACACCACTCATCATACACCACTCGTCATACACCCCTCTTGTCGTGGCAAAGATACAACCCAGTACGCTGTTGTGAGCTGCTGATCCTGCAGGGGGCACACACACCTTACACACGTGGAATCCCGTGGGTCAAAAGTCCGGAGCGCGTGCGTTTGACTGGAGGACGCGCATGTTGGAGAGAACGTGGACACTCCTATAGGTCAATTTGTTCTTATAGGAAACTTCCGCCGCCGGCTTGCCCGGGAACTACTTGTAAGGGCCACGATATTGTGGTTCTCGGGGATGATAGGAACATTCAATTGCTCGTGGATGAATTGTCAAAGAAGCTTAGACTTAAAGTAAAGCTTGAAGAAGACAAGATTAGAGATTCTTGGGAAAAGTGATCGAGAAAGAAGAAGATGGAACGATTGCCTTGTATATGGAAAAGGAGTACTACGAAAGCATGATGTCCTTGTATCCTGGAGGAAAGGAAAGTCAGGCAACGCCTAATCTTTTTCAGCTCTATGATCGAGATCGAGAAGAGGACAAGAAGCCGTTGTCGCCCGAAGCGGCATCAACGTTTCGCACAGCATTAGGAAAGTTAGGTTGGGTAGCTCAGTCAAGACCCGATCTTTGTTGGTTGTGTTCAATGCTTGCTCGAGGACAAGCTCAACCACTTGCAGTTCATGAGGCAGCGATGCGTGCGAGTATCCGTTACATCCGTTCTGTATCCGATCGGAAGTTGAAGTTCAGAAGCTGGAGTACTCAGGCGTCCCAAGCATTACGACCTATGTCGATGCCAGTTGGGCAGCCGAAGTCAACGAATAGGAAGAGTACTTCAGGAGCAGCTATCTTCGTTTGTGAGTGTTGCATTAAAGCCTACAGTAGATTACAGCAAAGCGTAGCCTGTAGTTCAGCCGAAGCAGAGCTGTACGCTTTGTTCGAAGGAGAGAAAGAGACTATAGGTATCCAACATGCTGTAGCACATGTTTTTGGTTGTCAAGTTGAAGAGTTACCAGTACCGAACTTGCTTACGGATTCGATGGCAGCCCGACATGTGATTGAGATGTCAGGGTTGTTGAGAAGATTGGGACACATCGGTATTCGGCTCTGTTTTTTGCAGGATGCGGTCTACAAAGGTGTGATTTCCATCACATTTGTTCGAGGTACAGAGAATTGTGCCGGCCTGATGACCGAGGCATTGTCGAGAGCCGTTACGTTGCAGCGCATGGAGAAGATTGGAGTTGGTCGAGGTTTTCTGAATACGTTCGATATTCCGTGTGATTGGATCGGAAGGTTTCGTGTAAGAGCCTTGTGATTGTTGAGTTCTGCACGTCACCGGAATCCGAGATGAAGGCTGAAGGAGAACGTTTGGAAGGTGTTGAAGTCTTAGCCGATTACGGAGGCAGATGACGGAACCCGTACGGATACGATCGAGGAGACAAGAGAAGCTATGTTGAGTCCCAAGAAGAAAGGTAAGCTTGTTGTCTTATGGTCGTCGACTCCGTGCACCGGAGGATGTCCGTTTCAGTATATTTGTCTCAAGAAGTTCGGTCATCTTCGAGAGTTATATCGGATCCAAAGAAGCTTTGGAAAGGTTTCCTGCAGCTAGATCTGGGTTCTGCGAAACTGAGTCCTGTTCTAGGAGCTTCTACGAAAACGTGCCATTCTGGGCTCGAAAAACTGCATGACTCTTATGTGGTTAATTCGGCTTTAAATCCTTTAAGGATTAGCTCGCAAAGCTTCCTGGGATAATGCTGTGTCTCCTTCAATTGACATCTTTGGACGGCAAATGATCATGGTGACCATCACAGACACATACCTTGAGACTTTCAAGTAAACGGGTGCTATCAGTATCTATTCTCCACGTCTTTTTGACCAATTGATTCTTCTGCATCAAATCAACTGAACACGCTTCAACAAAGGTGGAATATAGAGCCCTCTTTCTCAGAAACTCTTTCGTCTGATTCCATCCCCAACAAGCGGTGTGAGAAGGTCTATTTTCCAGTGAGTGGGGGCAAGGTTAATTTGAATGCGTCTTGCTCAGGCATGGTCGCACCAATGTCTAAGGACCTGTGTTCGAAATGTCTGTCCTCATCGAAGAAGAATATGAAGGCTTAAAGTCAGCCAGTTGTTCCGAGCGAAATGTCCAAGAGGGGGTGAAGAAATCCATTTGTTGGATGGCCACCTCGCTCGTGTTTGTTGTTTGGTTTGGTTTTGTTGTTTTGTGTTGTTTGGGACGCTGTGGTTTATTTCTTGAAGGTTTGAAAGAGTGCTTTAGCGTTTTCGAGTGTTTAAAAGCTTTTTGTAGAGAGTTGCTTGTGTGATGTATACATATGTACAGTTTTTGACACGACTGTTACTTTTGGCTCAAATGTGTGTAAAAAGGCGCGAGGGAGTGCACTGCGTCAGCTTGAATTGTTGTTTGTTTCAAGAGTAAAATGAGGCTGTGAGAACGAGTTTTGGAGTGTACCGGACCCATCGAGTGAGCCTGCTGTGAGCTTAAAGATCCAGGGGAAGTGTAGTTTACCGTAGGGTCTGCTACCCACGTTTTTCGGCATACGCCAAGATGACACTGGTGACAGCTCTGTCGCTCTTCGAGGAGGACAAAGGAGGAAGCTGAGCGTCCACAGAAGGAGAAGGATGAGAACGATGAGGCTTGGTGGATTCGGCCATTGATCACCATGATGTGTTTGGCGAGCATCGGGGCCTTGAGCTTGGCACGGATGGCAGCAAACGCCTTGAGGACATGGTGCCATGGGAGACGAATTTACGAAGGGCCCATCGAGAATGAGCAAGATGAAGCAAGAGATGCTAGAGCGGCCGGGCCGCGTGTGAGAAGTGCAGTACATGGAGGTGAAACTCAACCAGAACAGCCCCAGCACGAGGAGGACCAGGAGAAGGTCAAACATGCAGTGGCAAATCATTCACCTGGAGGTAGCTGTGGCTGAGCAGGAAGAGAAGCTGAAAAATGTTCGAGAAGATCGTGCCATGCAAGCGAGAGAAGTGGTCAGGATGTATAACATGTGTGCGGACGTACGCTTTGAGCTAGAGGTCGTGAAGGATGAAAGAGATGAAGCAAAGAGGAAGGCCATTAGATTGGCTGGGCCAAGAGATGAAAGAGCAAAGGAAATGGAAAGGATGGCAGAAGATGCGGCCGGAACTATGGAAGAAGAGAGCAAAAAAATGTGAACAAGAAACCAAGGAAGAAGTGGCTGAACAGTTGCGAACCGCTCGTTCCACCTTGGAGCGCAAGCATTGGCCGATAGGCAAGACTAGCAATTGCTACCACCAACTTGGGTGTGGACATTTGGCCATAGTGCCACGACCAAGATGCTTAAGCCATGCGCTCATTGTGTTCCAGAAACCATAGGGGCGGTGTTAGAATCTGAAGCATTTCCAACGAGTTGATGGCATGTTGGAACACACTAGGATCCACGTTGTGCACACAAGGCCCAAATAGCTGTGAAAGGGCGCAGCACGCTTTGTTTCACCGTGCCAAGTGTGAGACCATGCCAAGAGAGTCCGCGCAGGACATGCAATTTATTGTCACTCATGAGTGTGCAAAAAAGGACAAAATGGAGGTAATGAAGCTACTAGAGGCTCCTGGCCTTCCTACCAGGAACAAGGATGCTATTTAAATGGGAACAAGAAACTACTAGTATGCACGAGACGACCCGAGTCAGCAGCATCGGAGCAGCAACTCATGAGGTCGAGGTGCCAAAACAAGCGAAGGCAGCGAGGAGAATCGCGGGCAAAGGGCGGGGAAACTCCTCCAGAGGTTGACCGACAGGCAGTCCATCGCAGTGGACTCCAAATTATTGTTCCTAGTAACGTCCTTGCTCCTAGTAGTACGGCCAGGAGCCCCTAATAGCGTCCTTGTAGCAAAAAAACCGACCGAACAACCAGTCTTATTGCACCTCTGGTGCTCCATGGTGGAGATGGCAAACCATATCGCGGCGTACAGCTCGAAGGCTCTGCCCGCAAGCAAGAGAGACTTGTGTTCACCATGTGGTTGAGCCTCTTCCTGGATGTTCAGGCTACAGATGCGGATGTGGTTGAGAATTGGGGATGATATCTCTTGTATCGCTCTTGCTCTTTTACCCTGATAGTCACATCGCCCTGTTGACTGCTGAACATCGTTAAGAACTGGCTGCCGCCCTCCGAACGCTTTCTCATACCCTGTCCTCCCTCTCGAAGGACCGGGGTTCAGAACCCGAGGTTGATACCAGAAGTTTTTGGTTCCGGCGATTGTGTTGCCAAGTTTGTCTTCACCGTCTCCATGCGATTTTTATTTCATCACTCTCCCACTTTCGTGCCAGCTCTTTCTTCATCGTTCCCACTCTTTGAGCACAGCCTGGTTTAGACTTTTGTGCGTTTGATTGAAGTATTGAACCTGTGGTATGACATTTCGACAAGTGGACTAACATTCGTTCTTCATTTGTTTTTGGGTTTAAGACATGACCATTTTCTTCCGTCAGCGTCAGTTTTTCAAGAACTATTGGCAAATGAAACATTGATTGTCTACAAGTGGGAAGCGCAGGGCTCAGTTTTATCTCAAAGACACCAACACCACAAGAAAACTTGAGTGCACATGGATGATGGAACCTTTCGTTTCATCAGTCCGACTGGTTACAGATGTGTGGGGCGCTGTCCGAAGCATCGATCGGCCGTTTTCGGGTTTCGGGGTTTGAAGACTTGGCCGTGGCATCATGTTGAGCATCCAAAAGGAGCTTGCTTCCAGGCGGGGAGGGAAAGAAGTGGTTGTATGACACACGCCCTTTGGGCCTGGAAATTGTTTCCAATATGTTGGTGGGTCTTTGCTCTCACAATTGAAAGCAATGGGCTGTCAGGTTCCAAGTGCATCATCGTTTTTTGCCCAGTTGGTAGCCATTGGACAAAAACGAAGGTGTATGTAATGTAATATAGATGTAAATGTAAACGTAAATGTAAATGGACACGTAATGTTTTGTTATGTACAGTAATATAATGTAATGGTATGGTATGGTATGCTATGTATGTCCAACAGGTTCGTGTTAACGTTCATGTTGAAAGGTTCATTTTGGGACTGACCAGCAGACACGTTCCAACATTTCGGCGCCATTGCTCCATAGTTTTGTATGTGACTTTGTCCCAAACTTGCCCAATGATTGCAGGGTGTTGCAGAATGGGTGTTCTTCCGGTTCATTTTGATGTCTGCAATGTTCCACGCTTCTGTAACCGCCCGGCCCGCTACGAGTTTCGTAGATCTGCAGCCCATAGATGAGGGACACTACAGAAGACTTGCAAGATGTTTCGGATATCCTGACGTTTCCGGAAGATCGTTGGACCTCTTTTTTTGGGAGGCCTTTTGTTTTAGCCAACTCACAGATCCTTGGTTTCCAAACCGAGACCTGGTTTTCAACCCATCCACCACTGCACAGGTCTTTAGCGCCGTCTCTGCGTGTGGTGCTCGCCTCTCCCGCTTTGCGCAGCCTTCGACGGATACCCACCCGTGGCTTTGCCTCCCGACGGAGCGAGCAGAAGACGAAGGATTCTGAAGGGCAAGGCGAAAGTGCTCAAAGTGAAGAAGAATCTTGGATGAATTTTATTGTTGCGGGTTGGACATTGGTTGTTGAAGAACTGGCTAATGAGTGGGGATCGTATTTGCGCCTTGGGTTACTTCCAGCTGCTTGCCCGGCTGGAGGTGATCGTATGAATCTCCATGATCGACAATTTCATTTTGACAGATTGTGGTAATGTGTCGTCGCTTCAGATATATAGCCTCTTAAAGACCGTTCAAAGCTGGATCATGTTGCAACATTACACACAAACACAAGCCTTTTGAATACTTAGAAGACACAGAGGGAAAGCTATGGCTGTTAGTCAAAGTTGAAGATGAATGCAGATTGTTTTTTACTGGGGGGCGATTTTGCACCAACGGCTCTTTATCGGCTTCCAATTGAAGAATGCAATGAAAGAACTGATTGAGCGGCAACTCCACTTTCGATTTAACCCCCTTTCCGTATGTATTCATTAATCCAGAAAGCTTCTTGTTTCTGCGCTTGGCCCAGGCTGCCCAACCCCAAGCGCAAACCTTTGGCGAAAAGTTCGTGGTCTTCGGCCTGGCACTGCGTGGCATGGCCTTGCTGCCGCGCTTTGCTCCAGCTGCCCAGCTGCTGCGTGTGGCTGGCGTGGGGCCCATGGCAGTAGGAGCGCAGTGAGGGTGAGACGAGACAACCTTCCGACAACCGAACCACATCCACGTAGGGCACGGAGATTGTCTTTGTTCTTGGAAGCTTCCGCAGAAAGTCCCCAACGATTCGCGGCTGTATATAATGTTGTCGGTTTCCGGTTTTTGTCTTTTGTTCTTTTGTTTGCGACATCCCCTGATGAAGCCTCAACTTTACAGAGATTGGCTTCAGGTTTGGTGAGCCACAGGTTCCATCAATGGATGTGATAGAAGTGCTGTCCTTCCTGCGGTTCACATCAGCTTCCTCTAGGCATGAAACGCATGAATGGGTGTTTGCACAGCAATGGCCTCCAACCTACTAGCGATGGCCTCCAACAAATTTGTGGAGAGATGTTTGGGCCTCATTTGGGCAAATAAAACATAACATATTGTATATTAGGTTGGAGGCCACGGCTAGTAGGTTGGAGGCCATCGCTAGTAGGTTGGAGGCCATCGCTAGTAGGTTGGAGGCGGTTGCTACTAGGTTGGAGGCCATCGCTAGTAGGTTGGAGGCCGTTGCTATTAGGTTGGAGGCCATCGCTAGTAGGTTGGAGGCCATCCCTACTAGGTTGAAGGCCATCGCTAGTAGGTTGGAGGCCACCGCTAGTAGGTTGGAGGCGATCGCGACTAGGTTGGAGGCCATCCCTAGTAGGTTGGAGGCCATCGCTAGTAGGTTGGAGGCCATCGCTAGTAGGCCGGAGGCCATTGCTCTTAGGTTGGAGGCCATTGCTAGTAGGTTGGAGTCCATTGCTCTTAGGTTGGAGGCCATGGCTAGTAGGTTGGAGCCCATTGTTCTTAGGTTGGAGGCCATTGCTAGTAGGTTGGAGGCCATCCCTAGTAGGTTGGAGGCCATCGCTAGTGGTTTGGAGGCGATCGCTAGTAGGTTGGAGGCCATCCCTAGTTGGAGGCCATCGCTAGTAGGTTGGAACCCATTGCTCTTTGGTTGGAGGCGATCACTAGTAGGTTGGAGGCCATCCCTAGTAGGTTGGAGGCCATCGCTAGTAGGTTGCAACCCATTGCTCTTTGGTTGGAGGCGATCACTAGTAGGTTGGAGGCCATCCCTAGTAGGTTGAAGGCCATCGCTAGTAGGTTGCAACCCATTGCTCTTTGGTTGGAGGCGATCACTAGTAGGTTGGAGGCCATCCCTAGTAGGTTGGAGGCCATCGCTAGTAGGTTGCAACCCATTGCTCTTAAGTTGGAGGCGATCGCTAGGTTGGAGGCCATCACTAGTAGGTTGGAGGCCAGCGCTATTAGGTTGGAGGCCATTGCTATTAGGTTGGAGGCCATCGCTATTAGGTTGGAGGCCATCGCTATTAGGTTGGAGGCCATCGCTATTAGGTTGGAGGCCATCCCTAGTAGGTTGGAGGCCATCGCTATTAGGTTGGAGGCCATCGCTATTAGGTTGGAGGCCATCCCTAGTAGGTTGGAGGCCAGCGCTATTAGGTTGCAACCCATTGCTCTTAAGTTGGAGGCGATCGCTAGGTTGGAGGCCATCACTAGTAGGTTGGAGGCCATTGCATCTAAAGAGGAGCCGTTGTGAGTTTGTACGAGCTGGGTGGCTGGCCGCTGCTATTGGCGGTCCCCGGCACGGCGACGCTGGCCCTCTCAGCACCTCAGAGACAGAGAGATTGGGTCGACTGCTTAAGTTTCAGGGTGGATAGAGCTTTATGGAAGTTGACTCGTCACATGAGATTCATGAGATATCAGTGATATTTCATGATTGTCCACTTTCAGTGCATCGCCTCTATGGGAGATTTCGAAAGATCCCACTGTTCCTCTGCCGATCACAGGCGACCGAACCAATTGAGGCGTCTGTGCTTGTGGAATCCAACTTGGAAGAGCAGCTGCGGGCGGATGTGCTGCAGCGCCTGAGCCCTTTGGCGTCAACGTCGGGTGTTGAAGAAAGACATGAGACAAGCCATGCACTTGGAGCCGCACTGTCAGTAGCTCACACATGGCCACTGTTGGTGATCCCGCGGGTGGGAAATAGCTGGACAGGAAGGAAAGGAGCATACCAACGGTTAGATTCAACACGTGAAACAGGCGAAGCAAGACGATGCACCGCCTTCCCGCCCAAAACCCGCCAGGTGATGAGGTGCCTCCTGCGCTGTTGGAGGCGCTGCGCTCGGCGGAAGTGAAGAGCTTCGAGACCAACCGCTGCAAAATCGAGGCGCCAGTGCCTGTCCTTGAGGGAGTGGCTCTGTGCAAAAACGCTTTGTCTGATGGAGCAGCGGTGGGAGCTGCTTGCTTCGTGCATGTAATCAAGCACCGGCTGGTGGGCACTGCGGACTGCTTGTAGTGGGAAAGGAGATGGATGCAGTGAAGATGGCTGGAGGATGCAGTAGTAAAGGGCCAAGTGACCTAGACCTAGCGTCTACACGATCTACATTTATATTGGAAGCTTCGGAGTTTTCATTGTTGGAGCTTTGGAGTCATGCCGCGAGAAGCCCCACTTGCGAGCGCTCTTTTTTGGGCCGTGGATGTCTCCGTTCCGTTCGTGACGTGTCGGCGAGGCGCAAATTCGTGATGGCGGCGTGTCTTGGCACCTGGAGGTCCGAGCGGAACGGAGGCGCGGTCGCCGCTTCGCGGTCGAAGCGGCGCGCTCTGCGAAGCGGCGGTCGAAGTGCGAAGCGGACGAAGCGGTGGATGCTCGGAGGGACACAGTTGAGCTGGTCAGGAGCTTTCCGTTGCAGTGGCAATTGACCAACATGCAGGTGTGTCTTGATCTGCAGTTGGGCGAAGCAACCAATTTTCGGCGCTTGTCTTTTGACTTCCCATGGAGGCCCACAAAGCTGGGACACGACAGAACGTGCACATCGGTGCACTTCGGCATCCAAGGCGCACAGGGCGTCCCTCGAGCCAGAAAGGGCTGCCGCCACAGACCAGAGATTGGAAGCCACAGGAAGAGCACCTGGAGTAGGAAGCCTCAGGCGGAGGCAGACCACCAGGTCGTGGTTCTTGGAGCATTTTGTAAGCTTTGGGGTGGAAACATTGAAGGGAATGAGTACTGTAGATTCTGAAAATTTCTGGTATAGCCACTTGTCCAGTGCTTCAACTTCGAAAGTTGGAAAGCAACCTCTGGGCCTCGTGCTTTCACTTCCCGTCGTTCCCGTACGGGGTGAAGACGGCTTCAATCATCCAACATATTGGGACTCGGACGCAAAAACAGAGACATCGGACGCATGGTAGCGGTCCGATCGCTCCGTTCGTAGCGGTGCCCGAAATGCTCCGTTCGTAGCGTCCGATCTCTCCTAGTAAGGCCAGGAGCCCCGAACGTAGCGTCCTTGCTCCTAGTAACTAGTAGCATTGTAGCATACTAATCCTGGAACTGACATGTTGAAGGAGGCTTCAAAGGACCTGCAGACCAAAGCATGGTCGGCTTCGCAGTGACTGCTGAGGTGGACCACAGTGGCCATGAGCGAGTGAGAAACGCCCAGCTTGGACCTCTGTGTTTTGCGACGGTGTCTCAGTGAACGGCTCTTGATGGGCCGTCGAATTAGAGGAAGTTTTCTTCTTTCTTTTCCTTTTCTTTGTTTCGACCTTTCTTTCTGCAAATTCTTTACACCTCTCCCAGTCTACCCTAGTTTATCCTTTCCTCCTTGCTCAGGCCTTGCTTGGACGTTCACCTTCCATCTTCGTGTCATGGATGTCATTCGTCCAAGGTCTGACGAACAACGTGCGGCGAGCGAGGGCCCGTCGACCGTGGCGCTGGGCCTATGGCCTTTGGGAGGATACCATCGATGAGAGGGAAAGACTTTGCCTCCAACATAGAAGAAATGGCCTCCAACTAGAAGCGATGGCCTCCAACCTAGTAGCAAGACTTTGCTCCTTCCCCACTCTCCTTCATGCTGCTTACCAGACATGACACTTTAGCTTTTGTTGCCCTTGCCCCCCAAGAATTGTCAGACAAGACCTTGTCCAAGTCCACCAGGCGCCATTTGCCCTGTCAATTTACTGCTTTAGGACATGCTGTGAAACAGCTCTGAGGGTTTTCAAAACCGCCTGGTACAGGATGCACGAGGCATGGCGGTGCGCAGCAAGCTCAAAGATCAACAAAACATGTGTGGGTGTGTGGTGTCATGGAGAAGACAACAAGTCTTCCATCACAGGTCGTTTAGCACGTGCCCCGAAGGCCGCCGGTATGTTCCGTAGTTGTGCTAGGTAGGTGGCAAGAAGGTGTAGGAACAGAAATTCGGCCAACTTTGCCAGAATTCTTGTGTTTCTATCGCTCGAAGAACAGTATCTAGAATGGATCCCAGTGGGCCACGTCACATATCACATATCACGTCCAAAATATATAGATCAGCCAATGAAAGACTAGAGCAGAATTTACCACATGAGTGGGAAGAGAGAATGGTTTTGTTTGGACGGTTGCTCATTATCCTCAGTGTTGGCTCGAGCAAGCCAGGAACAGGCCTCTCCCATCAGGTGAGGACGGGCTAGAACACACTCTTGCCTCCACACACCTTGGAATTCAATCATTTGGTTTAGGAAGGAGGCCATCGCTATTAGGTTGGAGGCCATCGCTATTAGGATGGAGACCATCGCTATTAGGTTGGAGACCATCGCTGTTAGGTTGCCATTGCTATTAGGTTGGAGGCCATCGCTGTTAGGTTGAAGACCATTGCTGTTAGGTTGGAGGCCATCCCTAGTAGGTTGGAGGCCATCGCTAGTAGGTTGGAGGCCATCGCTAGTAGGCCGGAGGCCATTGCTCTTAGGTTGGAGGCCATCACTAGTAGGTTGGAGGCCATCGCTAGTAGGTTGGAGGCCGTTGCTAGTAGGTTGGAGGCCATCGCTAGTAGGTTGGAGGCCGTTGCTATTAGGTTGGAGGCCATCGCTAGTAGGTTGGAGGCCATCCCTACTAGGTTGAAGGCCATCGCTAGTAGGTTGGATGCCATTGCTATTAGGTTGGAGGCCATCGTTACTAGGTTGCAGACCATCGCTATTGGGGTGGAGACCATCGCTGTTAGGTTGGAGACCATCGCTGTTAGGTTGGAGGCCATCGCTGTTAGGTTGGAGGCCATCGCTGTTGGGTTGGAGGCCATCGCTATTAGGTTTGTTTGGTGTCTCACGGAATCGACTCAGGTGATGGGTCCATGTTGAAGACAGGCGTCTCTTGCAGCGCCGTGCATCATGGGGAGAGACTGCAAGGGAGGATTGATCTGGAGAATTTACGATGGATTGAAACATTTGCAAATGTTACATTTGTTGAAGTCATGTACATGTCACCTTCTTGTATATGAGATGATATGAGTATGAAGCTTCATCTGAGGATCATTCCTTTGTTGCTTAAGCATTTTGCTGATTTGCTTCGTCCCGCCAGCTTTATCATTGCTGTTGTGCTCAGCTCGGAGACTCAGACACTGTGGACACTGTGGTCCTTGAGACATCGGTGAGATCCTTTTCCGCATCCGCCCCGGACATGAGGAACGATCGGACAAGGAGGGGTGACATATGACATACGACTGTGTCGGTATATTCTGTCAACTCACCATGCTGGTCATTCCGGGAATGGAGATTTCAGGTACTTCTGAAAGTTTATGTGGCTCATTTGGCGTCTTTGCAGTCTCTACATCTGGAGAAACACTCAAGTGTAGGAAACATGACACTGCAGAGTTGTGGTCAAAATTTGATGGCAAACCTTCCTTGACTTTGTTCTCTCAAAGATCACTTCATTCTCTCAATAGTCTCTCGATTGTGAGCAAGTGCGCTAAAGAAAAAACGTGCCGAAGAAGAACGCAGATGAAGCTCACCATGGGAAGCTGACCGCGTTCTGTTGCACTTCATGAAGCACCTCACCGTAGCGGTTAGAACGATCCGAAGATCCGGCTGGCCCTCCGGCCCAGGCGGAGCGGAGCTTCTTGGAACGAAGTTGGGAGGCCCCAGCGGTCACGTTGGCGGTCCCGTTGGGAGAAACTGCGGGACCTTGAAGGTCTCCACCGAGTGCCATCCTTGCTATGCTTGTAGCTTCTTGTTACTCGAAACTGGACACCTTGGCGGTGTGGGGTTCGGTGGAGTCTGAGACGAAAAGGCATGGGGTGATGAACTGCAGGACAAGAGTTGTGCAGAACTTGTGCGGAGTGTGGGAAACATTGGAAATGATTTGAGACTCCATCCGGATGGTATATCTTTTGCGGCATGGGCATGTTTCAAGGGTTTCCTTCAACATCTTCTACTTGTGATCGGTACATTTTCTTGAATGTACCCTGCAGACTCGCACAAGCTGCTCTGCTACAGAATCACTTTCACCATTGAAGACTTTCACGAATCCGGCCTTTGAGGGTTTACGATGGTTAAGGTGGTGACCTTGGCCAACATGCTGCCAAGACTGGGTCTACTTAGACAACCTGGCATCGTCACTGATGCTAAGGCCAGCTAGACCTTCAGCAGGCCGACAAGTGGGCTGCTTGCAATGTGATTTTGGAAACATGAAAGGTCGACAGGCACCAACAGAATCTCGACTTCATTTCTTGCTAGGCCTTTTGACACTGGTTCACATGGTCATGCTGAGTCATGCTCCTTTTGTGAGCTTGTTTGACCAGTCCTGGTGCATGAACAGCTGCGACAGGTTGCTTGCTGCGTCATTGTTGTGAAAACACAGACACTTCCAACCAAGCTCACCTACTCGATGAGAAATGTAAAACTTTGTACCCTAAGACCTAAAGATACAAACTGAACATAGCTGAACTAAACCAAGTTCAGACCAAAAGCGACTTAGCATCAGTTTCTTCAAGATGCTATGCAATAGCTGCACTCGCCAGCTTTTGATGATCCCTGTGGGAACATCTAGAAGGTGCTCGGTGTTGACGCTGCGATGCAGGTTGTTGATGTCGAGGTTGCTATGTCATTTCCTCCTAGAACTGACTGTGGAAGGCAGTACTTGCAACATCTCGCTGGTATGTAGTGAGGAGCGCCATGAAATCGCAAGGAAGCAGGCTGGTTTGTGTGAGCCAGCTGTGCGAGAAATTGGTGCGCCTGAGAGCAAAACCTGTTGCGCGACATTGTTGAGAGAACGCCTTCCATTGAAAGATGTCTCACTTTGCTCCTGCTCAGGGATCATGTCTGAAGCCGTTTTCGTGCCTACGACTGGATGTTTCACGCACCGGAGTCAGAGGGGCGAAGAACTTCCCCAAAAGTCTTGTTGAGATCGGCTTGTTGAGATTGGGGTGGCTCTGGTCTCGCCTCAAAACTGTTGTGCAGCTCTGAGCACGCGAACGCAGTAGATTTGGGCAAAAGTCGGATGGCGGAGAAATCTGAGATCCAATGGGTCTGGCTGGTAGAAAGTCTGAGATTCCGCACCCTTGCATTTTTTCCTCCCAGGAATGATTTCAAGATTTCTTATGGCTCTTGGAACATCTGCGATCGTGTGTGGGCGCCATTTGTTTGAAGTTGCTTTCTGCTTTACAACAGTTCTATGATGTATGTGTTATTGTCGCGCTCCCTGCGTGGCTTGCACTCTGGATGGCTTTTCCTCGAAAATGAGATCCTTTTGTTGTTTTGTGCTCCTGTTGGAACTTGTTCAGCCTACTTTTCTACACAAGCAACGTTGACAGGTTGTGTGCTGCTTGAATTGTGTTCGATTTATGTGGAACCCATATAATCCCAGGTATAATCTCAACAACAAACACCTCCCTCAGATACAGTGCTTCGTGTAGGTTGGTATTGCGGAAGAGGGAGCTTTGCTTAGCAACAAAAATTATTGGGGGCATGGTTCAGAGGTCTTCCATAGGTTGCTCATGTCCGGCGGTTTAGGGTTGCTTTGCTTGTAGGAGCGCCAAAGCCAAGGAGGAAACTGTTTTCACACGCGTCAGGCTGTCACAGACGAAATCACACTGAAGGAAGTGTTGGCTGCATTGCAGGAGACTTCAGTTGAATGTGCCAACCTTCATTAGAGAAAGGGATCCGCACACCTTGATATCATTTTATGCTCTTAAGATCAGTTCCTGAATGATGTAATGGTAGCGTCGAACCCCCAAATCTGTTCCAACTGGCAAGTGGTTTTCCTGTGGATAATGATGTTTCTCTCGGTGGAGTTTCTGAATGTTCTCACTCCTTGTGTGCCTTCATCCCTTTTCACAAGGAGCTGGAGTCCGCCAATGAAAGTGACCAAGAAATCAGCGACGCCACTGATGCCACAACGGGCAGCACCGGCGGGACTGTGTGCGGCTGAGTTGTCAGCTGGTTTGACGGGTCTGGGTTCGGCTGTGGAGCTGTCCTGGGTGCTTTTTCGTCGCAGCGCTTCATCGTCCAAATCAGTTGGCAGGTTTAGCAGCTGCGAAAATATTCAGATGATTGTGGAATGCTTCAAGAAGACTGTTATGATATTTCAATTTCACCCACCTCCCACAGCTGTCCAATGATCACCCAGGTCGATGGGGAGACCCAGGCGACGACCGAAGGGGATTGGGTATGAGAACAGAGAAACACATGCGTTGTCAGCATGGTCTCAGAAGAGGCCACCCCGACAAAAATTGCAGCAGGTCAGTAGAGGACACCCCAATGAACACAGGGCTTGTGGCCATTTTGGACCCCCAAAAATATTCATGACAAGATCGAATCGAGTTTCACATGAATCGAGAGGAACATTTCCTTAGAGAGTGGGCGGATAATTTCTACCCAGTTTCAATTAGTTTTTTTCCCCAAACAGGTTTACCTGTGAGGGGTTCTTACTCCTTTGAAAGGGTTGCGTGCCAGGCCTCATGATTTTACATTTGTCTCCGGGTGCGTTCCTGCCACGCTGCGATTGCTTTGGACGCATGATGTTGCAGTTGCCTCCCAGTACACTTGTCTCAACACTTGTCTCGCTTGTCTCCGGTCTGGGCTGCATGATTTTATATACACTTGTCTCCCACTTGTCACTTGTCTTCCTTGTCTCCAGTACACCTTGCTGCTCTGGCCGCGTGATTGTACACTTGTCTCCCACGCACTTGTCTCCCTTGTCTCCCGGTGCTCCGGCCGCATGATTTTACACTTGCTCTTTGCTTGTCTCCTTGCTTGTATGCTCTCGGCCGGATGATTTTACACTTCCTTTGCTTGTCTCCATGCTTGGATACTCTCGGCCAGATGATTTTACACTTGTCTCCCACTTGTCTCCCTGCTAGTCTTTCTGCTTTTGTCTCCCTTTTTGTTACACTTGTCTCCACTTGTCCCCCTGCTTGTCCCCCTTGTTTCTTCACTTGTCTCCCTGCTTGTCTCACCTTGGGTTGAAAGCTTTTAACATCTTTTAACCAAACAGTGCATGATAACGTCACATGTCAATACAACTCTGCATATTCAGTAGATTTGCGTATGTTCTATTTTCGTCTGAATTGACTGTTGGACAGTTCGTCTCTGTGTTTTTTTTCCAAAACGCACAAACTGCTTGAGGTCTACGCTGGTATAATGTTGTGAGGGTATTGTGTAGCTTGGAAAAAAAGCGCCAAGAGCACTAGGACGCAGAGAAAGAGGGCGACAGACAAGCTGATAGTGACGTTCTCGCCTCAGGACCAGTCTGATTGGTTGCTGGCTGCCATGGTAGGTTTTCCAGATCTAAGAGCCAAAGCATCAGTGAGAGCTGCGCTTCTTCCTACTTGAGAGCTATCTGCATTCAGTTCCTAGGAGACGTCCTACTTAGAAACTATAGCTTACCTCTAGGTACTACCCCCCCGGGCCAATAAAACGTAAGAGCGCAACCTGATCCCACGATGGCTGTGTTGATGGCCTCTCAGGTGCAGAAAATTTTGAATGAAGTCAGCAAGAGCACTGGCTCCGAAGAGGTCAGGGTCTGAGTGAGATGGCCTCCAACCTAATAGCAATGGCCTCCAACCTAATAGCGATGGCC
>CAXAMN010006858.1:82023-103458 GCA_963970005.1 Durusdinium trenchii
GCTACTAGTAGCAAAGGGCATCGCTACTAGGAGCAAGGACGCTACTACCGAGCCGGACCGAGCCAGAGACGCGTGCCGCTGAGGCCCCAGTCCAACAGCCAGCGGCCTGGAAACTCAGGTGCTCTCGTGACAGAGGCTCCGCGGGCCGCCACCGGTGTTGTAAGTGCTCTGATCTCATGGTCTTACCTCTGAGGCGAGGACGATGATGAGGACGAGGACGAGGACAATGAAGCATCATCGGCGGAGGGCTCTCAAGGGACTTCCGAGCCGCCACAACCAGGCGCAGAAGTCCCAGATCTGAAGAACAACCTGCAAAGACTTCTGAAGGATCCTATCATACACTGTATGATACTCTAATAGCGATGGCCTCCAACCCAATAGCCATGGCCTCCAACCTGATAGCGATGGCCTCCAACCAAATAGCGATGTGATGTTCTCTTCAGGTTCGGTAGCAATATGACACATTTGGCCAAGGAAGACCAAACAACCGATTGTATTGCCTTAGAGCCCTGCAGGCATGGACGAGAACAAGCAGACAAGCAAGGAAGATACAGGACTTCCCAGAAGCCTTTTTTCTCACTTTATTGGTAAAAGGATCGCTCTGAAAGATGGTGCCTGTTTGTTTTCCTTTCCTATGCATGACACCCCCGCACCGTCTTTCTTTCTTTTTTTGTAATTCCCCACCTGTCAGGTCAGGGTTGGTAGATTTTATGTCAGCTGTCTGACCTCCTCGTCCTCCTCGTCCTTCTCCTCCTCCTCCTCCTCCGCGTCGTCCTCAACCGCGAGCCTCCGCTGGTAGTGTTTTTTTGATCCTTATTTATACTTTTTTTTGATCCTTCACCCCAGTACGGCCAGGCAGAGTCAGAAGATATGCCAGATAGAATGCCGAGGTAATATGTTCAATACACGCCAGAAAGTTTGTCAGATTGACATGTCATGGTTGGGATCACTCGAAGTAAAGTAAGTTCTTTTTTCTATTTCTTTTCTCTAGATCTGGAGGAAAACTCGACCCAACAAAAATCCAACCTGCTGAAAGTGCACGTTCTCTCTAAGCATAATTTGCCAAGCAAAGGGCGAACGAGGAAACAAACAAATGAACTACAGCATGGCAAGACAAATTGGTTTGTATGAACGACTTTGTTGGAACATTTCATTCATGAAAGGTGCATTATGGATAGACACACCATACTTATGGAATCTTATGGACGGCCTGTCAAAGTACAATGGAGATGACGGTGGGTCGAACTAGGTACGTGGGCTTCAACGTGGAGGTACTAAATGCCATGATTAATCTACAATGAAAAATAGATGTTTTTAAAGCTTCTGTGTCATTTTGTTCACAAGTGGAGTACCGTGAAATACCTTACTCAAGCAACCCCCAGCTAAACAATTGAACACCACGAAACAATGGTTGAACAACAACAACAACAACAACAACACCCAGACAGAACTGTACATGTACATGCTATAGGTGCCTAAAAAACCTTCTTACCATTCCCCTTTTGGTTTTTGGACGGTCATGTGTTTTTGATTGCTCCTCTCCATCCTCCTCAAAAGGATCTGGCACTGACAGCACTGCGGACACCGCGGACGACACCGCCGACTCCGCGAACGCCGGCATTGACTGTGGAGCTCGGAAGGGAGCGGCCAAAGGCGAGAGCTCGAGAATTTGTTCGATCGGTTGGACTATGTGGAGTATATATATATATATAATGTACTACATTATAGTGGATTGAGAGTAGATGGCACAGAGCCCAATGTCGGTGGTTTATATGAACCCCCATGTAAAGGACATCTTGAGGTCTGTGCCATCTACTCTGAAACCACTGTACGTGATATTGTATCGTTTATTATTATGTTTGTGTTTTTTTGTTCATTACTTTGGAATAATGAACAGCATGTCTTGCATCATGCTCCATCCTTTGATAAGCTAGACTCCCTCAACAAACCAATGCCACCCCAAGCCAGCTTTTGCGACTCGCTCCTCGTCGCACGAGTCGTCGCACGAGTCGTCGCACGAGTCGTCGCACGACGAGGCTCCGCTCTGTGGTGCGGTTGCAATGTGAACGCTCAGCCCGTCGGCAGCCAAGAACTCTGCGAGCATCCTGGTGGTGGACGAATCGACGTTTGCCAATGGCAGATCTGGCATGTTGGATTCGCTCCCACCCGACGGATGAACGCTACCAGGTTGGAGGCCATCGCTAGTAGGTTGGAGGCCATCGCTTCTAGTATCTTATAGTATCTTGTAGTAATTGAGTAATTGTAGTAGAAAGCTTACCTATCATGAAGTCTCTGACTTTTTCGGCGCTCGGCAGGTCTTCGGAGAGCTCCTCTTGTGTGCCCAAGTCCGAGAAGTCCTGAGGTTTGGGACCGCAGTGGCTCGTGGTGTTGTGAAACGGCAAGACAGAAGTGTTCCCAGAAAGGACATTGTTTTTCAAGCGCAGGGATCATTTTCTTTACCACTTTCCAAGAGTCCAAGAGCCCCACTTAGAGCTGTGTGACGAAATCACTCCAAAGTGCGGGCTCGTATACAGGGCACAAGCTCGTAGCTGTCGCTAGGTCTGACCTAGCTGGGACACCGGTGATTTTTTGGAAAGGTGTTTTGATGTCGTTTTGGTGGTTTTGCGATCACTGAAGATGAAAGCGAAGACAATCATCCTTCTGCTTCTGCTCAAAGTCGATACTCTGAAATAATCGCTCTAGGTGTTTGGGTCACGTTGGTCTAGGTGTTTCCAAGACATGTGCCTCAACAAGCAGCTGGACCATGCTGGGGTCGTCTATGGTCACTTAGTAATTAGGTTGGAGGCCTCTTAGGCCATCGATAGCTGGATTTCTGGGCTTTGTTTCAGTGGTTTGTTTCAGTGGGAGCTGATTTCTTTCCCCAAGGAGGGTCTCTCTGTCCTGACCATCCCAGGCCCCATGCTGCACGTGGCCGAGCTTCGCCGCGGTGGACAAAAGGGCGATGGCCGAGCTTCGGCGCGGTGTCATCTCGCGTTGCTCGAGATCCGCTTGGGGCTGGCTGCTGGTGTTTGGACTTGCTCCCCGCAACAAGCGACGTGTAGCTGCCGCAACTTCTGCCGCAGTGCACATTGAACCAATCAAGCAGCACCAGCACAGCTATTAGGGGTGGAGGCCATCGCTATTAGGATGGAGGCCATCGCTATTAACATGACAATGATAACGGACTTTCGATTCACCAAGCAGATCTGGGGCGTCGCTCCAGGATCCCGTCTCGCCTGTCGTGGCCCGTCTCGAGCGGGTTCACTGCACCTGCAGCACAGCTTGGGCAGCAAGTCCTTGATCGGATTGACCCTCCACTTTCTAGAGTCTATGCCTTTCTGCATTGAAGGTGATGGTCCACAAACAGACATGCCTTCTGGAGAAATCAACAGAGCAACGGCAGCTTCAGGAGCATGTGGCCATAACCTACGGAGACGAAGGTGTAAGGCCAGGAGCCCCTAGTAACCTAGTAGCGTCCTTGCTCCTAGTAGCGATGCACTTGTTACTACTAGTAAGGCACTTGTTACTAGTAGCGATGCCCTTTGCTACTTGTTATCAGCTTTCTTCAGACGGCATCTCGCCATGGCGGGCAGGCCGACGGTGAACGGCTCGTTAGCGACCGAGCTTCCCGAGCGATGGCCACCAGCGGCCTCCAACGAGCTAGTAGCGAACCTTGTTCCTAGTAATGCCAGGAGCTACGTTCGTAGCCTCTAGTTATTACAGTAGCCCTCAAAAAAAGTATCAACATGCTATCCGTGTGTGGAGGGCCTGAATGGCAGGGAAGCCAGTTCAATAGGCCGCTTTTCTCCTCAGGCGGATAGATTTGGATGTACCACTCCTTTTTCCGAAAACAATGCATCTTTGTATACTTGTGTAACGGCTAAAGATGTTTGGTCAGAAGCTGCCAACTCAAGAGGTACAAGTTACAAGTTTGCAATTACCTCGGCCAGTGTAGATCCCCAAAAGCAAGAACTGGTTGGTGCTTCATGTACATGTTTCTTCTCAACCCTATGGCTTCCCCAGTGCCCAGTCGACCAATATTTGTTGAGAAGATACACAACCGACTAGATCCCTCCAAAAGTTTTTTGGCGCCCAGCGAGTAGATCCAAACTCAGGTGTTCGCGGTTGATTCGTTTGTTCCTTTTGCGAGAGCGATACATGGCCGAGCTGATTTCAGGATACCTAATCGTCTTACACTGGATCCCCTGCTTCGGATTGTTCTTTTGAAGCATGATCTCCCTTGGAGAAGACTTTAAGAAGAGCCCTTTGGAAAGGAATTGCGGAGGAGTGCAGAATGCTATGACGGATGAGTTTGGTACTCGTGGAACACCATGCTATTAGGGTGGAGGTCATCGCTATTCGGTTTATTGTTGTATAGACTGTTGTATTATTTGATGAGCCACTTTGGTTCAGGTCCTCGTCGCCATGAGGGCAGGTGCCACGAGCGAGGGGCGGGTCGTTCCTGGGCAGGTCGTTCCTGGGCCTTTTATGGATTGTTCAGTTAAGGTTCCTGAAACCTCTCGAAGCCCATTCAAAACATGGTGACCCCAAAGCCCAGTAAGCCCATGTACGGGCCAGCTGAGAGTTGCTCAAGCCAGCCGGTCATTTGCGTCCGAGTTGCTCGTGATCAAACCACCTTCAGCGGCCTCAGCGCCCCGGGTGCATCGGGTGCAGGTGATCTGCTGTCGGCCAGTCGCCATGCGGGAGTCTCCTCCCACTATCCAGCCGCTTGGCCGAAGGAGACCAGTCGCGGTTCGGGACAGACCAAGCAACGAGTGGGAAGCTCATGACCACTGATCAAGGAGGTCTATATCAAGTGCCTCACAAAATGTAGACAAATGAATCTATTCTAACCACCTTTTGTGGAGATTGCTCTAGCATGCTCTATCTATCGGGGCCCACATGAGCCCACTGCAACATCAACCGGATCCAGATTAGAATCACAAAAAGACATGGACGGATTTGAATCGCGATTCGACATTCGGTTTTGAATCTCTTTTTTCCTTGGACACTTGGAGCATGTTGACATTCTCAGATGGATGCTGTAGATGGACATTTGCTTGCAAAACTGTTAGAGAAGGAACATCCTGCACTCGTTTGCATCCAGAGGGGGTGCAAACACCACGGCTTGAAGGGTTGCATCAAGTGTTCGCAGTTGGGCTCGGTTTGTACTGGCTGGAGCTAACATGTTGGGATCGTTAAGTCAGGCTCCCATCCCGCAGTTTTTTTGCTCGCAGCTTGGACTGCTTTCACGCGTGCCACCTGCCCCGCTTGCCCCTCCCCGCTCCGCGTTGGAAATGCTGGACTCGGGTCTTCTCAGTGTGGCCGCGGCGCGAAAGCCAGAGGACGTCTTCCAGCAAGATTCCGTTCCACCCGAGCCCGAAGTGAAAGGCGCTGCCGAAGACAGCGAAGACGACCAGGACTTCAAGAATCTCAAGACACCTCGACGTTCTTTCTATACCTGGGTCTCACACTTGCCTTCGGGCGTGCCGAAGCCGCCCAGCTTCCGCATGCACGCGCAACATGTGATGTGCTTCAAAGAGTTCCTGGAGGACGTGGAGGAGTGTCCAGGCATGCTAGAGGTCTTAGTAGCCCGAGCTCGCCAAAGACTTCAGCACTAGCTGCTAGGTAGGCATGTTTTGCATTGTTTGAAGGATGCAGATCCGCTGGTTGTCCATAATGTTCAACCCTTTTGTGGTGTCTCCATCGCCTATGTCGATGGCAATAATTTTAAGATGGGTTGGGTCAACCTGAGTCAATCAGCATGTTTGCTCCATCTAGTCTGCCCGCAAACGCTTGGATTTGGACCCACACCCAGAAGTCGCCACTAGCTTTAGATTCCTGCAATTATCAAGCCCTGTTGGCCTACCCTGGGACTCCCATGTATTTCCAGTAGCTGAGGGCCATGCGCCAGAGGCATGGGCGCCAGAGGCGCGCAAAAAGATTCCCATCACAAGGCATTTCAGATTTCACCATTCCTCATTGCAGGGACATCTCAAAGGAAAGTACGGAAAAAGGAGCCGAGCAAGTCTCAAGGTTTGTCTTTGATGAGGGGTCACCAAGGTGAAATTTTGGAATGGAAAAAGCACCCAACTGCAAACATAATTGGTATTTTCCAGACAATTTGGAGCTCAGTTGCTAGATTTTCACGATCTGATGGCACACCTTCTCACTCGTCGCATGAGGGATGCTCCCGCAAACCGTCGCATAGGGTCCCTGGAGCGTCCTCTTGTTACTCGTAGTACGGCCAGGAGCCCCGTTCGTAGCGAACCTTGTTACTACTAGTAAGGCACTTGTTACTAGAAGCAATGCACTTGTTCCTAATAGCTTCTTGTTACGAACGTAGTAAGGCCAGGAGCCCCGTTCGTAGCTTCTTGCTCCTTGGTGGCCAGAAAACACGGAGCCCCTGAATTCGGAGTCCGCCGTGGGCTTCCCCGTTTGAGGCCTCTTGCAGCATGGCGAGGGCTGAAATGGCCGGGCTTCACAGCGGGTCTGTTTGGCTTCAGGATCAGACCTTGGGAGCATCGAACCCGTTCCGGGAGTTGCAGTGGTCCAATGGCTCATTTCGTGACCAGAGCTCATGGAGGCCTCCATCGTTTGGGCGCACGGACCCCTCAGGTGGTGTGTCCATCAGGGTTCTCAAAAACCACGCGGTCACCGTGTCGCTGAGGCTTTGAATCAGGACAAGAACAGGCTGCCAGGGGAGCCATTGACTTGGGGCTTGGGGTGCTTCCTGCAGTCTAGGATTGGCTTTAAAGCTTCACTATGTTTTGGCCTACATGCATAGGAAGGACGGCAGAGTAGATCAGATGCTACAAGAGGTGACATATTCTACTCGTTTGGGCAAGCTTCCTTTCAGGGATCTCATCACGACAAAACCCTTCTGTTCGTCTCCGGAGTAGTTCAGTTCACCAGCTCAATTGCATTCCTGACATTCCTTTCAGCCAAGTCAATACGAGAGCTTTAACCAGGCTGCAGCTGCGTCGCCGCAGTGGCAGCCCTGAGCATGTCGGGGCCCCGTTGCCGCAGTGTTAGGTGCGCTGGGTTTACGTAGTGAAGGTCGGAGGTTCTTGTGGAAGCCGACGAAGACCCACGGAAAGGAAGCGATCGACGAAGAACGGAGATGACCCGAGGAGACGTCAGGCAAGTAGTGGCCAAAGTAGAAGTATGTACAGTAGATAGTAGATGATAGCATGCTTATTGCTCTCAGGGATAAGGATCGAGCGTCGGTATGTTGGGGGAAGATGGGAGAAGTCGCTGGCAAAGCAGCATCTCCCATTTGTTCCTTCTCTAAAAGGAGGAATCTCAAGCAGGGATGTGGTACTCAGTTTGATCCGAGATAAACATGCACTACCTGGCACACCAATGCATTCCAGTTCATCCATAAGTCGAAGAAACCCATGCTCCAAAATGCTTAAACCTCATCAGCGTTGCTGGGATGCCCAAGGTCAGCTGTCTGGAATCTAGGTATGTAACATTTGGGAGGCTAGCCTGAAGAATATGTCGTGAAGATTTCCGTAGCCTTGAAAGGACTGAGGATGAGGAGGGTCACAGTAGACCATTCAACAATGATTTCCATGGGCTCCCTGTCCGCCCTGATCGCGGCGCAACTTCAAGTCGCTGGAGGCTGTCAAAGACGAATCTCTCAACACAGGAACTCCAGGAAGTCCACAATCTGATCATCAGGCTAAGAAAGCATCATTTTGACACGTAACCCAGCTTGATGCCAGTCGAGATCCTTAAAGTTCACAGCTTGTGCAGTGCCTGGGGCTCAGAGAGTTTGATGAGCCTGCAAGATGGTTCTTTGAGTCAAGCCCCCAAGCTTTAGCGGACTCCCTGTAGACAGTTTTGCACAGTTCTCCCAGCTTCGGCATTCCACTGCCAGGCTAGGAATGGGGCCGAAGGGGGGCCGAAGGGGGACCGAAGAGGCTGTACACCGCCGTTGCACCGTTGGATGAGTTGCCGGAGCATACAGCAGAACTAGTTCAACATAGGCCCGGGGCCCTTTTACCACGCTCTTCTCATGTGGCCTTCTTTTTTTTCCTCTTTCTTTGCAGGTGGCCCTTGTGTGCCTTGTCTTCTTTTTGGGTTGTGAGAGCCTCTCTGGACGGTACACCCTCGACGCTTGACGCCCCCAGGTCGGAGAACCTCTCTGGCACTCTGTCGCCTCGCTCAGTGCCTCGGCCGAAGCCCACGGCCCAACGTCCATAGCAAAGCAGCGTGGATGTGTATCCCAAGGGACATTTGCCGATTCAGAAACCAACCGATCAGGAACAGGAAGCTACGACGACCGTATCCCAAGGCTTCCGTGTGCCTTCGGTGTTCTACGTTCTTACAACCATTGTTTTACTAAGGATCTTACACGATTTCATACCAGGTCAAACATTTTCAATATGGTCGAACGAACTCTTTGGGAGTGATGGCCATGATTTCTAAGAATTCACTTAGGTGATGCTCATTGCCCGGAATAGGAACAAGAATAATTGCAAGCTCAGGCTCGAGCTCAGTAGGCCTTGGACAATGGCCTGGTGAAAAAGATCAATCGTCTTCTTCATCCAGATTGCCTGGAGGGTCAAGATAGTTGAGCCATGTCGAGCCACTATTCCTTCAATTTTCTTCAAGACAAATTGATTGTACTCGAACCTAATAGCCATGGCCTCCGACCTAAGAGCGATGGCCCTCCCACCTAAGAGCGATGGCCTGCAACCTAAGAGCGATGGCCTGCAACCTAAGAGCGATGGCCTTCAGCCTAAGAGTGATGTGGTTCAACCCAAGAGCGATGGCCTCCAACCTAAGAGCAATGTCCTCCAACCTAAGAGCGATGGCCTCCTTCCTACTAATAGCAATGGCCTCCAACCTACTAGCGATGGCCTGCAACCTAGTACAAATAGATTATGTTGTTGTTCGGTCCATTTCCAAAGCTTGGAGCCCCCAGCCAATGCTAATGTTGTTTTTGCTTGTTTGCGGCTGTTCAGGATGAGTGATGCCATTTTCTACTGCAAACCTTAGGGTTGGCATCCTCAACAGGGTAGACTTCAACGATATTACATACCTCTATCGTCTATCACCGATATCCTTTATCATCCAACTGTTTTGAGGATTACTACGATCATCAGATTGATTGCCAGTCGCGTGTTTACTCCCTTAATTAAGTATGCGAGTATTTGATTAAGAAGGAGTGGGCTAAACAAAAGGCGCCCTCGGTTCGCTCCCAATCCTCATTTCGCGCGTACTTCATCTCGCCCACGCCGCCTAGTCAGCGATCGTGCCGGGCCGGAGGCGGGGGTGCGGATGAACACAGTATCAAGTGCATCGCTATCTTACTTATTGCTTCTATTTAATTCTTGTTTCTAATAGCTTCTTGTTACTACTAGTAAGGCACTTGTTACTAGTAGCGATGCACTTGTTACTAGTAGCTGACTTTTAGTATATCATTTGATACAGTATCTTATTTTTATATAGTAACGATGGCCTCCAACCTAAGAGCGATGGCCTCCAACCTAATAGAAATGGGCCTCCAACCTACTAGAAACTTAAAGGTAGGAATTTACCCTCGAGGTAGGAACTTAAAGGTGGTACCAACATGTGGGTTAGAAGCGGTGTGCCATGGGGATGGGATCACGGTATATCTTGGAAAACCTTGGATCCCAGTAACATGTAGAAGATTGAATCCCATTGTAAATGTGTAGGTTTGGAAACAACCTACAAAAAAAGTGGTTGTTTCGAAGCTGTGTGCCATTGCGCTTTACAATTCGTGGAGTGTGCCCTGGGGGTGGGTCAAGTTCCTGTGCGATGGGGTAAGTCGCGTGGGGTCGAAGTAGGGGGACCTCCCAGCCACTGGATTTGTTTTGATGTTCTCAGAGGTCTTTGAGGGGTCTCCCTTTTCTAATGCACACCAGTCATACCTTGCCACCATGGATGTTCCTAGGTCGACATCCGCATTTTGACGCGACAACCGAGTCTGATTATGTTTCGTGTTTCGTTTAGTTTTCCTCATTATGTTTCTGTCAATTTATGTGACTTTGCAGCATGAGCCCGGTTTGCCAGTTTCGAGACTTGCACTGCCATCCTGTGATTGCAGCAAGAGGATGGTTGGACCGAATACAGCCTCAAAGCATACCAAAGCATTGATCGACCTAAGTAGCAAGCGTGGGCCTTGGAGTTGGTTGGGGTCCATCCTTCGGGTGGCCACTTCGTCAGGGCTGGCAGTCCCGTCCTACGGGGCTTGAAGGTGGGCGAGATCATGAGCGTGTTGAGGCGGCGGCGCGCTCTGCGCGGGAAGGGCAGTGAATGGTTGCTCTCAGTCAATGAGATGGAGACTCTGGAGATGTGAAAGAGGACCATGGGTGCATGGGAATGGGCCAACTGGTCCTTTTAGGTACATGGGAATTGGTTTTTCGGTGACTTTGAACCGAACCGAACGCGCCGAACTGGGTCTCCGAACTTTGTGCCTTCACCGAACTCACCGGACTCGGACGAGACCCGGACCGGGGGGTGAGACTGAGAAAGACCGTCTGCGTTGTGCGGGACGACAGAACATCAATGCTTGTAGCTTCTTGTTTCTAATAGCTTCTGGTTACTACTAGTAAGGCACTTGTTACTAGTAGCTTCTTGTTGCCATTAGATTGGATGCCATTGCTATTGGGTTCTGAAGCATCAATATCGCCGGATCCACAAGAGCTTTGAACAGCTGGTTCAAGCACGGTTCAGACATGGTTGGCGAAGGACCTCGTGCCAGTTATTTGTCGGTTGACCTTTGCAGTTGTCCAACCCTCAAGCACTCAGGTCTTGTGACTGTCCCGCCACCTGGACCGATTCAAAATTTGAATGCAAGGTCCCAATGTGGGTGGGTGGTCTGTCACACTAGCTCCAAATGGTGTGCATGAAGTACAACTTATATACATATATATATATAGATATCCACATAAGCTTCTAGTAGCGAACCTTGTTACTAGTAGTAAGGCACTTGTTACTAGAAGCGATGCACTTGTTACTAGTAGCTTCTTGCTTGTTACTAGTAATAATTGAGCCCAATTGCGCTGGGCTGTGTTCGACCCGCCAGGGATCGGAGCCCACCCAGGGAAGGCGGGACTGACCTGGGTGCAGTTGGGTGGAGAGGCTTTGAACCCGTCTGGGACGGATAGAGAAGCTTGGCTGGGTACAGGGAAGCGGCAAGGGATTCATTCAGTCTTGAATGACTTTAGGTTTTAGTTTGTGGGTCTATGATGACCTGGAAAGCCACATCCTTTGACGCAGGAGAGTCGATGGCCTGGTCTGAGACTCAGCCAGATCTTCTGAGACTCAGGGAAGCTGTTTTGCCTTCTTTTCGTGTGAAAGACCCACATGTGAACAAGTTGAACCTTGTGCTGTGTTAATGCTGGCAGGTAGGCGAGATTCTTTGGGCCGTAAGTCTCAGTTCCCGCAGCATTTGAAAAGAAGTCATGGCATAAACCATCTACTTCCCTGTGTAAACTATAAAATGGCAGATGTAAAACAAAGCTCAAAAAATCCATCATTCTGAAGCCATCTTCTTTCAAAGAGGCATAATTTGGCGCCAACTCAGGCCACATCGCCGTGGTGACGAGAGTCTGATTCTGGCGCTTCATGGCTTTCATGGCTTTCCGATGGGACTGGAGGGAGCGTCGTGCTGAAATATCGCTGTTGGTAGGTTCCAATCTGATGGCGCAGCGAGTGCGAATCGCAAGTGAGCATAGGCACATCTCCTGGGCACTGAGCTTTGGGGGCTATAGTATCCGTTGGACTTATTGAGAGTTAGGCCATCAACTACAAACAGTTAGAACCTACTAGCTTCTTGCTACTAGTAGTAATGGCCTCCAACCTACTTGCGGTGGCCTCCACCTGATAGCGTCGTTGCTACTAGTAGCTACTACACTTAGGCCATCAAGTGGAGATGCCAAGGGCCAATGCTCTGCCTCGAAAGATGGACAAGTTTTGACTCATACGGACCCCCCAGATGACACAAATTGGATCCGGAGGATAGCTACTAGCAGTAATGCCCTTGATACTAGCAGCGATGCCCTTGTTACTAGTAGCTTCTTGTTCCTAGTAGCAATGCCCGGAGCTACCAGTAGCGGTTCTTGCTACTCATGCCCTGTATATCTCCGTTTTCATTCTCTTCATCCTGCGACAGAGAGTGTTCTTCAGCCTCTTCCCCTCGTTCGCCGGCACCGTGCCAACGAGGTTCGTCGGAAATCCCTGAGGTCGGCGGCATATCCTCGCCGCTCTCGTTCGGTGTGGGGGCAGAGAAAACGGGACTGGGGAGGTCGGAGATTGAAGACGGTGCGGCGGCGCACAGCGATGTTCCTGGATGTTGTTTGAGTCTGGGTTACCTAGAAGCGATGACCTCCAACCTAAGCCTCCAACCTACTAGTGATGGCCTCCAACCTAGAATGGATATGCTTGAGTCTGGATTACACTGAAGTCTTTGCCAATGCTGCTCCATTTGCTGGCAAAGCAATGCTCTAGTTAGGGAGGAATCTCAGGTCACACGCCAGTTTACCAAATTGATTACTGTAGGAGCTCGATTCTCCAAATCTTTCGCGTCGTTCGTCCTGTCCCGAATCTTCAACTTCCTCAAGGTCGGGTCATTGTAGAATGCGTCCAGGCTTTTTGTGCTCACTCTCCAATCCTCCGTCACTGTCTCCCAAACACCGTCTCCAAAAGCCCGAAAAATAGGTCAATCAGACTCGAGTGAATGACCCGACAGATTCTTCCCCAACACACCATGGGACTTGCATATTTCCCACTCTGTAAACCTGGATGAAAAGGGATCAATGTAGGCATAGAAAGGAAATACTTTGGAGATCGACCTACTAGCGATAGCTTCCAACCTAAATGGAAAGTAATGCCTCCATATAATTTAAATTAAGCTAGTAGTAACAGGTGCCACGCTAGTAGTAACAAGTGCCTTACTAGTAGTAACAAAAAGCTATTAGAATTAGATTATATTTCATGACGAACCCTCTTTAGTTCAGTCCCGGTTGGGTTCATTGGCCCGTAGGCCAGTCCTCCACCCAGAGGCGCAGTGCGGGAACGGAGTGCACACCGGAGTGGTCCAAAACGGGAGCAGTGCGGGAAATGTTGGTTCTCGAATTCTTTTTTTTCAACTTTATGTGTTTTTTTTTTTTTTTTTTAAACTTCTGTTGGGGGGAAGAGGTTTCATTGTTCTTTCTTTTTCTGCACAGCAAATCTCTGAAATAGGGTGTTGATAGGTGAAGGACCTCTGAGATTCTCCCGCAAACAGCCCGGGTTGCTATTCTTTGTTTTGCATCTTCCAGCCTCAGAGGTCGAGCTTTTGGAACATCGACTGTGAGTCGCAAAGCTAAGCCAAGAAGATGGTCTGGAAAAAGGAAGCGTACTACATGGGTCTTTGCAATCAACCGTGTACTTTGCAGTTATAGGATGTTATAGGTGAAATGTAGGCGTGGTCCCTTGCCCAATTGGAATGTTTCCGTGACAACAGGCAATCCACATGGGAGAGCCCAGGGAACAATCACCAACCATATCCAGTCGGTCAAAGGCCCCGACAGCACTTCACCCCTGAAGAAAGAGGTGATCACCTGAAGAATGAATAGATGGACAGCAGATGGACAGGGTATTGATGATTTCCCGAACACGCGCACATGCGCTTCAGTTCGACCTGGACCTGGACCTGATGACGAGGTTCCAAGCTGGGAGAGTGGGATGGTGTGGAGGGAAGCCTCTGGAGCCAAGACAGGTGATTGGCGTGCTTTGGCTCAGTGCGTCAGTGCGTAGTTTTCAAGAGAACCTTCACGGTATCAAGAAGTGACATGAAATTGAATCCATGTCGGCATCATGGAATGGATGCGAGAAATTCTACCGGTGTTGGATTGGAATTGATCATGAAGAAGTCACGTTTTGCCCTCGTGCAGATACCAGCCCTCCACACATCATCGTGCTTCTGTCGTTCAACAAAACATTTGGTACAGGACCTGAAAGGAAAAACTGATCACATGGTACATAGAGATACTAATGGTATCCGTGTACTGTCCGTCTGTCCCGAATCGGTGCACCGAGACCTCGGTCTTTGCTCCGACCCCACGACCGAGACGAAGATAGGCGAGGCTGGCAGCGATGTTTGCCGCGGTGTCCGCCGAAGAGGAGGCGGAGGCGACTTGCGGGTGGAGCAAGTTTCTTCAGAAAACACGGAAAAACAGGTCTCAAGAAGAAAGAGGAAACAACAATATATATATATATATACGCACAAATCAACAAAGGTCTAGAAAACAAAAAAAAGGAGAAAAGTACAGGAAACACAGACACGAAGAGCTAATGAAACAAAACATATAATTGATGGGAGATGTTTCGGAGATCCAACAGTTGCAATGGGAGTTCTGAGATCAAACCACTAGCTGCATTTGGCTAGTTTCCGAGTCTTGTCAAGTCTATCAGTCTATTTCAATCAGGGGACCTGCAGCATTCAAAAACGGAGCTCAGCTGCAAACTTCATTGAACCACACACACACATGAGATGCAACATACCCCATGGTTCATCAATACTTAATGGCCCCCAATGTACAGGTGTATATGGATCAAAACTCCACTTTGCCTAATCTTCAGAAATCAGTCGTTCACATTCGGAGAATCTGCCAGACTATCTGCCAGGTTTGGGGTAAACAAATTCTTTTCTCCTCAATTCCAGGGCTCCAACTACCTTCTGAGCTTTGCTATTTGGGTGGATTTGAATGGTCTAAATGCTACCTAGGGCCCAATTGGAAAAGGGCACCCCTTAGAACTGTAAATGTCCGGATGGACATGTGTACAAGAGTGTGGGGTTCTCAATCCCTACCATGGCGGGCTTTCGTCCCCTCCCTTCTCAGGTATATCTGAAAATGTATTCCAACTCCCAGCTTTCAGCAATGTTCTCCTCCAGGTGGACATTTTAAAGCTGGGTGGTGTGAACCCTGATGGCCGTGCCCAGCCGGTCCGGCCGTGACGGCTGGTCGCTGTTTGGCTGTTGAGAGGAAATGTCAGGGATGAGAAGGATCTGATTTGTCTTTGGGGATCCAATTCACCTCAAATTTGAGATCCAATTCACCCTTTTTTGTGATCTAATTCGTTTGAATCTGTGTGTTCCAGCAACGTTTGCCTACCCACTGTCCACGCTTTTTTTGAGGTACACGGCCCCTGTCTCCACGCGTGCCGGGGAGTGATTGGTCTCTCGGCGGAGTGTGGGGTGCTTGCAGGGCCATATGGAGAGATACCAACAGACCATTTAGCAAAAAATCTATTAGAAACAAGAAGCTACTAGGAACAAGTGCATCGCTACTAGTAACAAGTGCCTTACTAGTAGGAACAAGGTTCGCTAGTAGAAACAAGTGCATCGCTACTACTCTTCTATGTCTCCTACTAGCAATGGCTTTTATCAGGAACTATGCATCTCAGACCCCCCACAACCGGTTTTAGCCAACGCCACGAACCGCCACTTAGGATTTAAGCCAAGAGTCTGAGGATTTTTTAACGCTTTTCGAGTGTTCTTGTCCGGGATGGGGCAATGGTTGAGACGGCTCACCACTTACTGCGAGGTTTCCTTTTGCAAGGTTTTTGGCAAACAACTGGCAAGGTGAGGAACAGTGTGGGGGTTCCAACAGGAGAAGTCCTTACATGGATATAAGATCAGTACCCTTCAAGTCTCTTCCTACAGATGTGTTCTTTTGGTTTTCTCGTTTGTGGGACATTTCTGCCTGGACCTTTCAGACGGCGTCTACTTCGGGCCGACTGCGCGCCTCTTCAGTCATGAAACGACATCTCTTCAGTCATGAAGTTCACTGAAGATCTTGGTGTTTCATCTTCCTCAGAAAAAATAAAGAAGAAGCTACTAGGGGGAGGCCATCGCCATTAGGTTGGAGGCCATCACTACTAGTAGCAAGAACGCTACTTGTAGCTCCTGGCCATACTACTAGTAACCAGAAGCTACTAGTTTCACCGGCCAGGCAGGAAGGGCTTTCCACACGGATGGCCGAGAGGGGTGGGCTGGGCCACCGAGGGGGGCCGAAGGGCTGCAGGGGGATTGGAGCTGAAGGGCTACTAGTAGCGTCCGTGCTCCGTTCGTAGCGATGCCCTTTGTTACTAGTAGCTTCTTGTTACTAGTAGTAAGGTGCCTTGTTACTTGTATAGTTTCTTGTTATATTTGTTTTTGTGTCCTTCTCTTGCAGTTTGCATACCGGCTGCCTGGACGCAGGTCACACTTGGGGTGAGCACACATTTCATGGTTGAAGCTGGCGATAACTAGGAGCAAGGATGCTACTAGGGGCTCCTGGCATCGCTACTAGGAGCAAGAAGCTATTAGAACCAATAAATAATCACCTCCTTTTGGGTTTGACAATTTTCAAGCACTCTGGAAGTGGCCATGTGTCTTCAAACTAGAGTTTGAAGCCAGACTCCGAGACTGTTTCATACTAGATATCCCGGTCCATGTTGGAGGCGGTTGGAGGCCATCGCTCTTAGGTTGGAGGCCATCGCCCTTACGCTGGGAGGCCATCGCTCTTAGGTTGGAGGCCATCGCTTTTAGGTTGAAGGTCATCGTTATTAGGTTGGAGGCCATCGATCGCTCTTAGGTTGGAGGCCATCGCTCTTAGGTTGAAGGTCATCGTTATCGGGTTGGAGGCCATCGATCGCTCTTAGGTTGGAGGCCATCGCTCTTAGGTTAGTAACGGTTAGTAGGTTGGAGGCCATCGCGTTTCGGTCTGAGGCCATCGCTCTTTGGTTGAAGGCCATCGTTATTAGGTTAGAGGCCATCGCTCTTGGGTTGAAGGCCATCGTTATTAGGTTAGAGGCCATCGCTCTTAGGTTGGAGGCCATCGCTTGTAGGTTGGAGGCCATCGCTCTTAGGTTGGAGGCCATCGCTCTTAGGTTGAAGGCCTTTGTTATTAGGTTGGAGGCCATCGCTCTTAGGTTGAGGGCCATCGCTCTTAGATATCCCAGTCCATGTTTCCCACATGTTCGACCCGAGGTCGCGGCTCTTCCCCACGCACCTGGCGAAGTCAGCGCCTGCCTCGGCTTCTCGAGCACCTGCAGGTGGGGAGGGTTTCGGTCATGACATGAAACTTTCAAAACGCATCCAAGTCATGACAAGTCTTCAAGAAGTGTCCCCAAAACCCAACCTGGCTAAAACTGCATGACCGTGCCCAACATGCGATTGGGATCTCATAGGATCTCATAATAGGATCTCTTTTGGATTGTGTGGAGAGAATTCGGCGAGTCAGCCACAAAAGGTACACGGCCATGGGCCTTCATCAATTCTGTGGAACGTTGGCAATGAAAGACGTTTCACCCTTCTCGACCAGACACGGCTGGGTCACTAGGGTCACTACCATCGGCGTTCCAATCGGCGTTCATCCTTTGTCAGGGATGAAGCCGGGGGGCGTCTTTGTGCCAGGCCGGGACTCAAGCAGTTGGAACTGGGGTTGGGAAGCACGTCTGAAAGTCGGTGTTCAGAAATTTTGAAGTGAGAATCGGTGAGATCTCCTGCATACTCTAGGAGTGAAGAATAGACAGAATAGCAGGTGCCATGTATCCAGCACACCTCATTCGATTTGGAAGCCATTCTAAACCTACAGACCCTTTGATGAGCGATTTTGGAGTCCACAGACACATGGTTATAAAAATTGTTATAATCTTGTTTTTGCTCTTTTTCTATTTCATTTGCTAATTCATCTGACCCACTGACCCGCATCCAACAACTCGAGGCCATGTCCTGCTTCTAGAACCTAAATCCAAACAAAGGTGAGCCCATCCGTCGGTTAGTCTGCGATGAGGTGTGGAATGCCAAAGACCTTCCATTTTGGGAAGAGTGCAAGTGGGATGAAGTGGGACATGCTATTTCTTTTCTGGAACAGACTCCGTCGACTGTAACCATGAAGGCCGATGTTCTCCATGGTGAATTCCGGAACATAGACCAGTCTACCCCTTCGGCCATCTACCAAGGACGCTGCTAGGGGCTCCGAACGGAGCAAGGACGCTACTAGGAACAAAGGACATCGCTACGAACGGAGCAAGGATGCTACCAGTGGCGACCAGTCCACCCACCCGAATGGTTCACTTCACCTGAAGCCGCCCCACCGTAACTGCTGTTGAAACACCCTGTGAAACTGCTGTGCGGCCAAGGTGGAAGTCCCAAGGCCAAAGCTAAGGCACCGCAGGTGGGCTATGGTGGACCTCTGTCCGACTGGGCCCTGGCCAGATCTGTTTCTGCAAGCGAAGAGGGAGTTTCCGAAGTGGGGATGGTGCTGCGTCCAGGATATGATAGGATTGTGCTCATGAGCACAGAGCCGATGTCCACTATGAGCCTTGTGAGCCTGAAAACAGTCGATTTCTTTCAGACCAAGGTTGTGGTGTGAAACATATGATCAACATCGGAAAGACCATTTTTCATTGTCCATTCTTCAAATTCACTAGGAAAGACAATGGCAACAAGAGCCAACGGAAGAGAAACAGAAGAGACGACTCCCCTTAGTCCATCAGGCGCCAAGCTTGGCCGCGGAGGCACCGTCGAGGTGCCGGAAAACGACTGGCTGAGATATATTCACAGGAGGGAACACCTGATGTGTGCTTCACGAAGATATTGAATTTCAATGTTGCGCAAACGGGGAATCCACAGCAGGCAGCCCGGCAGCTTTTGGCGATGCACCCCCCGCAAGCCAGATACAGAGTCGATTGAAGCATTAGCTTCCACATGCTGGATAGGTTCCACATGTAGATAGCTTCAGTGAGTTTTTTTTTTTGGTCTTACAAGTTGTTTAGTTTTGTCTTACTCGCAATTTGCAAGCATAATTGTTGGAATTACTTTTCGACTCCCTTGAACTTGTACATATTCAAGGGGCTCGAAACATAGAATTAGTCACAATAAACCGTACAATGTGCTTGATCGAGACAACACTTGGAGATGAACGCAACATGAAGTGGACGAATAACATGAACGACGTATCTATAATCACTCTATATACTCTTGGACCCTCTTACAACTTGTTTAGCTATGTCTTACTTGCAACTTGTAAGCATCGTTGGATATATTTTTCGACCCCCTTGAAATAGTACATTTTTCAGTGGGTCCCAATTACATCCAATAATGACTGCGAATTGGATCAAAGTGATTCAGATCCGATTCTCTGAACGTTCTTGGTGGACTCTGACGCTTCTTGTGGCTTTGTCCTTTCCAGAAGCTACCTGCAGTATACCCACTGGAACGAACCATGGGGGGAGCAGTGATTCTTGGCAGCTGCTTCTGCTCCACGTCCCGCGTTCCGCGCGTGTTCTTCCCCCCTGCCCGGCGGTGCTTCGCCATGCCGGTCACTGTGGGGGAACCATTTCAGCCTGCGCGACGTGGCCGCAACAAGCGACGAAGCCAACCGGGGGGTGGATGTCACATCGGGTGTGGGGGTGCGGTGACGTCGGGGAGCTCGACGGATCTGTTGGACTTTCATCTCCCACGGAGGGTGAACTGGGGCCGGGAAATATGTTCACCTCGGGTGAACTGGGCCATGCCGCTTGAGGTTAAAAAAGTTCTGCAAAGATCAGCCATTGAGCCTGGACGAGGCGGAAGAATTTGGGCGGCTCTAAGCGACGGTTTGGGCTCTGCTCGAGCCGAGAGCTTCTGCAAGTCTGCAAGCTTTTGTGGCTTCTCAAATGGGGTGTTTTACGGGTTTCTGGCAGTTGCGGACATCAGATGGTTCATGGACCCCTTTCACCTCTTTTCCAGGGCTCTTAATACTCTCGAACAATACAGCTCAAGATAGCTGAAGATCTGGTCGAAAGAAACAAAAGCGTGGCTCTTTGTTTGGCGTCTTTTTCGGCTACAAGGCCCAAGGGGGCAATATCTGGAAAAAGTTACATATAGTTATTTTGGTGCCCTGTCACCAGGGGGCCCTCGGCCTTCAGGAAAGGCCGCAGACTATGGCTCTCAACTCCTTTACAAGAGACCGCCTCGCATGTCAGGTCTTGGAATTGAAATCCCTCTTGGAATCAAAGGGTACCTTGGACTACACTCGCGCCAAGTGCAAGGACCCCCTCTCGCGCGCGGCCGCCGAGTGTGAGCGCTGATGTTTTGCGCATGAAAGCCCCGTCCCTGGTTGCTGGAGCCCGCTTTTGGTTTTTGGATCTCCGGATACGGATAGTCACGTTTGAAGAACAATCAACCATTCTGAGAGCCTGGCTTAGAACCCACGTTCTCGCGAGGATAGCAAGGGTAAAGCCACAGGGCCCTTCAGCGCCAGTGCGGCGAATGCCAAGGGGGACCACACAGGCTCAAGCATGTGCCTTGGAGTCCGTTCTGTGCGTGGGGTGGCCGGTTGAGGTATGGTCAGTAATCACTTTAGGGGAGCTCCACATTTGAGCTGGAACGCTCAACCATATACTAGACCCCTTTCGGTGGAATGTCGCGGGTGCTTTTTGAAGGGGAAAGCATCTGAACATAGATGGGCTTGATGCTCGGTTTCGGATGCTTTGACGCTTTGATGCTTGGTTTCGGCACCCACGGGGCGAAACACACGTACCCAGCGATGACAACGGATGACAACCATAAACCCTAAACTCTTTTCCAACCTAGTAGCGATGGCTTCCAAAACCCTTTTGGTTGGAAGTTTGGGTAGATCTTTTCGGGGACGACTGAGTGATTCCATTTTTGTCTTCATTTTTCTCCGTCCCTACGACTGAGTTGGACTCCGACTGATTTCTGTGTGCGCAGCGGAAAGCATTCATCTGAGGTTTGGGAGTTGGCTGCGTGACTCGGATGGAGAACACGGTTTGCCTTCTTTTTTGTTGCGACGAGACCATTTTTGCGACTTTTTATTTTTTGCGACTTGTTTTTTTCCCTAAAGGATGGCACAAGGAGGGCTTAGTTTGCTTTGCCGTGTATGCTTTGCCTATGCTTTGTGGAAGAAAACACCAGGCAGGACGTACAGGAACATTTAGAGACTATCTCATGCGCTCATAGGTTTTGTGTCTTGTTGTTCAAGGTGACAACTGTATCATTGCCTATGGCATTTGGCTCACTGATCCAGATGGAGCTGGCGGGGATGATGCTGTGGCATGCTTGAAGCTCGGCTCACTTTCTCGATCTGTCCTCAGGAATTGTGATGATTTGACTAGTCACAAACTTGAACCCACTAAAATTAACCCTCAACTTGTAGCAGTATCTAGCGGTGGCTTGCCAATTGCCACATCGATAATATCCTGTTCCAAGAACGGAATGATTCCAATTCTTGCCGTAACACAGCAAGAGCTGGGCATCTTGAGGAACTATATTAACCTAGTAGCAATGGCATCCAACCTACTACTGTAGCGATGGCCTCCACCATAGCAGCGATGGCTTCCACCCCAGTAGTGATGCCTCCAATGGCCTCCAGACTACTAGCGATGGCCTCCAACCTAGTAGTGATGGCCTCCAACCCAGTAGCG
>CAXAMN010006858.1:103468-117980 GCA_963970005.1 Durusdinium trenchii
CCTCGAACCTACTAGCGATGGCCTCAAACCTACTAGTGATGGCCTTCTACCCAGTAGCGATGGCCTCCAACCTGCCAGCGATGGCCTCCACCCTAGTAGCGATTGAGCTCGGAATCTTGAGGAACTCTATTGCCACCTTTCTGCTGACCTACCAGTCCCACAAGATGGAGTTGGTGATCAACGGCCAGAAAGATGTCAAAGGCACCCAGCCGTGCGCCGTGCGGTTGTCGTTGTCGCTCGGGTCTTCAGGTCTGAAAACTGGACGTGCTGGACGATGGCAGTGAAACGGGACCAGGACAGGATGGAACAGGTAAAGAAGGCTGAAGGCTAAACAATGTATTTTCTCAACAGTTTCTGCTTGGAAGGCCCAAATGCAACACATTTGGGAACACTTAGGTAAAGCCTACCTTTGGTGGATCATAGTGACCTGTGACTTTGCCCACTCATGTAACCAAGCGACAGCTCACAGAATGAGGACCAAGGAAGACCCCTGAACCATGAAGATGGCCACCGCAATCTGTTTAGGGTTGCGAGATACTTCGATCTACTTTGCAGGTGACGAGAAGACGTGGATGGACCGGCCCCACATTCGCTTCATTGGGGAAACCGGGAAGGAAGACACCAAGTGGTACAACCACAAGCAGCAGCCTGGAGAATTGAGCGTGTTGAGCTTCTGGGGGTGCACTGCTTCCGGGCGGTCATTCTTCGAGTGCAAAGATTCACTGTTGGAACTGATCGATAAGAAGGTGTGAGATGGGTGTTTTCACAATGTGAGAGACAGTGTGATACACCCATGTGGCTTGTTTGCTATCCACCTCTTTTGCTCTCCTTGCCAAGCTTTGCGAAGCCTTGCTACCTAGTACTACCTCCTTCCTCTTTGGTGCGTGCTATTGCTAGCTTAGCTGTGGCTTAGGAACGACGCCTTGGGCTATTTCCTCTGGGCACGATGCCAGCTGGCGCTAGCTGGCAAGATGCCTTTCACCGGGGAGCACCTGAAGCTCTGCGGAAGCTGGGCTGCTTATGGAGGTGCCAGCTAGCGGCGGATGCTAGCGGTCCTGCGAACTTTGGCGGTCTATCGACTTTGTCAAACAACATCCTTCATGAGAATCTGTCAAATCTACAGGCATAAGCTTGACTACATCTATCTACATCTACTATCTCTATCGTAACGTGAATCTCACTGTGCCTTGGGGCCAAAACGCGGCTCAGGCCATTCGGCACACCCCTCAGATATCCTGAAAATCAATCTACCAACCTGCAGAATGATCGGCAATGGCAGTGGATCATCGTTGTCCTTGACTCCCGAGGAGCCAAGGAGTAGGAAAGCAATGGAAAGCATCGTTTTGGACCACAGGAAACTGTTGTCCAGGATGGTTGGTGAATCATTTAGAATGGTATTCTAAATGTATATCATGGTTCATCAGCTCTTTCAGCTGCGGCCAAGGACAGCTCTTCGACTTCCTTCGAACGATTGAATGCTTTTGAACTGCAAGACAGCTGCGACATGCGTGACACATGTGACCCATGTGATGCACCTGACCATGAGGCTACCCCTCAATCGTTTACGGACACTTGGGACTCATCGGAGCGGACACTTGGGGACGACCCTAGTGGCCAGGAGCGGCCCGAACGTAGCGTCCGAACGCTCCCAGTACGGCCAGGATCCCCGTTCGTAGCGATGCCAGGAGAAAGGCTTGAGAAAGGCTTGTTGGATCATCGGTTTTTCTCTTCAGTGTAGGGACAGTGTGGAAAGGGCTTGATGAGGGATGTCTCCAGTGCCCTACTCGTTCTGAATACACGAAGGAGTTGCCTAGTCGACAAGGCCAAAAGCAACACTTGTAACCTCTTGCTTGTTGCTTGATATATAACCCGAGTCAATGTGTTTTGTTTCTCCATTTGGTATGCCTCACAGTGTGCCCCAGGGTTATTCTGGAATGTACTGTAACAGCTTCTTGAGTTGACCAATTGAACTGTGCATCGCGTGAGACTCTCCTGGAAGCAAGAAGTTGATTTGTCCAACGGGTTGATTTGGTCAGAACCTCGGGGCACGAAAAAAATACGGTCCCCGTCGACAAGGCTGTCTTTTTTTCCCGATTCTGCGAGCATGGACACCCAGAAAATGGTCACATGAGATGACTGGGAACCAGGGATGTTTTTTCGTCTTTTGAGTTCCTGACGAGCATGAGGTTGGGATGATTTGGATGCGGGACACTGGGAGGAGAGCTGGAGGGATGAGCCTGGCGGAGCCTGTGGAGGGAGGTCTGAGGAATGCCTGGAGAGATGAGGAGATCTTGGATGAGATGGGACATACATGAGGAAGGATGAGAAGAACGACAGCATGTCGGATGAGACCAAGACCTCTGGGTAGACCCCCAAAAGGATGACATCAAAACAGTATCCTCTTGGAGTGAGGGCAGTGAGGTTGTAAAATTCGTGTCTTGGAACCAATGGGAGGCATGCGTACAGGTGCAAGCCGGGTGATCGATTGATCATGGCAGTGATCGTTTGGAGGCCATCACAGTTTCCGTTTGACCACCACCCTCCGTCTCGAATATGAAGAAGGAACACATGGGCCCTTTCTTGAGAGAGGTCTGATGCACGGTTCTCGGCCCATCAGGAGCATTCGGCTCAGCATGCCTCTTCTTTGGGCCCCGTCCTCGCTGCTGTCAAGAGCTTCCAGAAGGTGCACCGTCGTTCGTGGATCGGCTGACTGTGACTGGTGGGGATAGTCCTAGTCCTACATGCACAAGATCCGCAGTCCACAGCCCTAACTTCCATATCTCACCATTATACCAAGATCTCGACGCATTGATGCATCTAAAAGGGCTGGAGCTGGTGAGAAAGGTGTTGGTTATGTGGGGCGGGCTCATTCTTCTGTGGGTTCCGAATGGACACTTGGGCACTGTCTTGCCTGAAGGGTTTAAAAACACGAATGCCTGTGACATCTGTGCAGGCTCCTTTTGTTTCGACAACTTGCTTAAGACTTGGTTTGATGATGTTTGATAAATTTGGATCCAGCCTAGCGGCCTAGCTGTTCTGCCGCAGGGGCAGTGCAGCGAGCATCCCTTTGGAAAGGCCCTTCACATGCTCTTGAAAGATATCCAGGACCAAAAGTCCTTCCAGACCAACGTTAGATTCTCAGACCAAAGGTATCATAAATTCGTAGATTTCACATTTCTCATCCGAACTCCGGTTCCGAAAAAACACCCGGCGTACTCCCTGCTCGGTTTTGTTGCCCTGCTTGGCTTCACGAGGTGCTTCGATCCAACCCAGGCGGGTGAACGGGCGGTTTGGGAGACAGGCAGACATCGAGGATGAAGACAATCGGGCGCACCTAGGCAGTGGTCACACCGTGTGGTCCGCTTTGTCAAAGAGGTTGCCCCTCCATGGGCTGTACCCAACCCTAGATTCAAGAAGCACTCGAAAGGAGACTGGAAGTTGAGCCTCTGTCAAATTTCAAGAATCAGGTTGGAAGATGTTGAGAAGGGGCTGGTGGGCAGGTGAAGTGTTGTGGAAAGACGCAAGAAAATCACTTCTATCATCTTCTATGTGAGTGTCCAAATCAGACCAGTTTTCCAAATCCGACCAGTTTTTCATGTTTTTTCCTGCTCAACAGTTTGCAACTTTCTCGGGTGAAGGCTATTTGAGCGTTCGCGACCAATCCACCTATTTCTGCAGGGTGGCTCTTCCCTGGGAAGAGCGACACCTTGAGCGTTCTGGAAACCAAGTTGGAGGCGATGCTCACCTGGGCGCTGCGTCGTTCTTTGCTGTTTCGCATCGGATGCGGACAACGGATGAATCTCGCTTCGCTGCAGGCATCACCAGACTTCCTTTTAGCACTTGCCTTGCTTTGTGGTCAAGGTACACTCATGGTCTTTCCTGGGTGGGTGAGCATTGGAAGGTCTGGTTTCAAAAGAGACCTATATCGTAGATGCCACTGTCCCGACCACTTGTATTCGACTGGAGCTGACGCTTCAGGGTATCGGGACACGAGAGGAGCCTGAACGACTTCAAGGATTGGTTGGTACATGTTGGTACTTGCTCCTAGTAGCGATGCCCTCTAGTAGCTTCTTGTTCCTAGTAATAAGGCCAGGAGCTACGAACGTAGCGTCCTTGCTCCGTTTGTAGCGATGCCCTTATGTACTATTGGATAGAAGTTCAATCACATGGAGGTCAAACAAGTTGGACTCATCCCTCCAGCAGCCACGCGAATCCCGGGAAGCAGAAACATGGGACAAACCTGCTTGCTTTCTCCTATCTGGCTTCGGATGCCTTCTGGTCGGACTTGCAAATCTCACGAAGGATATGTGTCAGCATGTGAGTGGTGCATTCTGATTGACTTCTTTCCATTAGTTGACAGTTTGTAACAACCCTCAAAGTTGTAGGCCATTGAAATGTAACACGTTGCGAGGAAAACTGGATGATCTGGAACCGTGAATCTGGAACTTGTCGTTCGAAGACGCGTTTTTCCTCACGTCCAATCCCCCAAGCAGTGCAGTTTCAGTAGCCCAGGCAGCCCTGAAGACGATCTTGCCCAACGAGGTGGTGAAGCCACCGAAGAACAAGAAGGCACGGCACAGCTGAGCTGCCGAAGAGCGGTGGGAAAAAAGGGGGTTTATCGACCGAGAGAGTGGGGAGAGAGTGAGGGAAAGAGTGGTTGGCGCACAACAGTTCTTTTTTCTTTAGATTCGAGTGCCATGTCATGTCACAGAATTGGCATGTCACCCAAGTTTTAGCTTGTCATCAGGTTGATGCGAACTAGCTCCTGTCTTCAGACATCATTCTCGGCTGCAAGCACTTCAACACCTTCGATCTTCTCAACACAAATGTTTGGCTTTCGGTGCGGTGCCTCTTTGGACACCGACCCAACCCCAGAAGTGCCGCAGACCAACGCGGACCCATATAAGATCATATAAGTGTGTATTGAAATAGCCTGCTGGAAGAAGGAGACTAGACCAGTCTACCCATTGGGCGGCGGGTCCCAATATTCAATATTGAAGAAACCAACTCGACAGAGACACTGACCAGGACGCCGATGGAGCCTTGATTTTCCTTTGCTACCCGTTGGAGGTGGTGCCGACCGCCGGGCAGCCAAACTACCGGCATCTAGCAAACTATTGCTTTTTTGACTTCTTCCTTCCAATTTTGAAGTTGGCCATTTTCTCATCCTTTCTCCATTTCCGGTGTGGTGTAAGTCATCCATCCTGAAAAAAAGAAGCTCGCACAAAAAGCCGAACCTGCGACTCCAAGGCCATGGGTGAGCAGATCTTAGAGAGGCTCGAGACCATCACCGGCCACATCGCAGTGTGCAGGTGACGGCCGCTGGGACTCGGTCGCCCCGCGGAAACCATTGTTTCTACTAATAGCTGTCCCAAAAGGAGCTCCTTGTTACTAATAGCTTCTTGTTACTACTAATAAGGCACTTGTTACTAGAAGCGATGCACTTGTTCCTAGTAGCTTCTTGTTACTAGTAGTAGGAATGCTCCGTTCGTAGCGATGCCAGGAGCTCCGTTCGTAGCGATGCCCTTTGTTACGTTCATAGCAAACCTTGTTACTAGTAAGGCCAGGAGCCCCGAACGTAGCTTCTTGCTACTAGTCCAGTTGGAGAAAGGACAGCAGTTTCGGGAGGTTCCAAATCAAGGTAGCCAACATGGGTCTCTCAGGGAAAGATGTGCTCAATGGATGAAAGACTCTGCATATTTTTCCATCTTGCAAGGGCCTAAGCAGCAAGGTTTCAAGGCAAGAGTCCTGGTCAGCTCTGCGTGCTGTGCACTTTTCACTTGAACCACCAAAACTACTAGTGCAGACTTTCTAACTGCGAGGGCAACATCAACTGCCCCTTTGAGTCGTATTGTGCGGCGGTGCCCATGTTCCAGAAGATCACTGGTATGCACTTGCTCCTAGTAGCGATGCCGCGATGCCCTTGTTACTAGTAGCGATGCCAGGAGCTACTAGTAGTGTCCTTGCTCCTTAGGAAAGCCAGAAAGTGTGGCACTTTGACCCGACTCTCAGCCAGGTATCGGAAAGACAGCTATTGGCCTGGCTCTCAGATGTCCTCATCCTGGAGCAAAAGACAGTGGTAGCATCCTTGTTACTAGTAGCTTCTTGTTCCTAATAGCCATGGCCTCCACCTAATAGCGTCGTTGTTACTGGCAAGACAGGCACCTCTAGTTCGGGGTTGTTTTGTCAACATTCCATCATCTTCCAGAGCATTTCTACCGGTGACTTTGTGCACAGAGGTGTAGGTGCTATTGGAGACCTCCGACGTGATATTTCACCAGTCCGGTTATGGAGGTGACAGTCCCCACCCTGGTTCCTACAGCATGCCGTTGTGGACGGCACCATGCCCGGACAGCCAAATCCATCGCCCAAATCGCTAGTTTATTTATACTTCTTTCTGGTTGCTTGTGAGCTATGCTTGTATGTCCACGTGTTGGAGGGTGTTGCAAGCGACAGCACGACAGCTTTGGCATTGGAGCCACAGGGGTCCTTGTCATTAATGCTTGGCTAACAAAACCATTCAACAAATAAATTGCTTTGCACATGTTCGCTAGTAGGTTGGAGGCTATAGCTCTTAGGTTGGAGGCCATCGCTAGTACGTTGGGGGGCAGAGCGGCCTTTAAACAAGTGAAGTAAAGGAGCTCCCTTTCAGATACCGGAGTGGCCACCCGGACCCAGTCACCTCGTAGACAGCGGAGACAGCATTGTGCCAGGTGCAAGGACTACAAGGAGCAACGTGTGCTGGGTTTTCGCTGGCGCCTGAACTGTGGGGGGGTAACACGGCATGCTGTTCGTTCAGCAGGAGAGGGGAAGCATGGTGGCTTCTGTTTGGTGAATTCTTTGCCCTGGTGCAGAATGGGAATCGCCCGACACTTCCCAACCCATTTCGGGGGATTGCCCATTTCGGTGTCAGCCAAGCAAGGAGCTCTATGCAGATCCCACGAAACACTTTACAGACGAAGAGCTCAAAGAGCGCGACGCCAATATCAAGCCGGGCGAGGAGGACTGGCACTCGGGCCGTTCTCTCATCTCCGGTTGGGGGGGGCTTCCGCTATTAGGTTGGAGACCATCGCTAGTAGGTTGGAGGCTACTAGGAGCAAAGGGCATCGCTAGTAGGAGCAAGAAGCTACTAGTAACAAGGACGCTACTCGGGGTGACCCGAATCGGATGGATGTTCCCCCCGTGAACTCGACCGGTCGAGGTGACGCGCCGACCGCGTGGTGCGTTGGTTTGTGAGGCACAGTGGTGCCTTTTCGACCCCATGATCAGCGCCTACTACGGCGGGGATTTCAGTCACATGTCGAGTCAAGTGAACTTGAATGCACCACTGCCTTAAACCAGCTGTTAAAAGACAAAGCTGTTAAAATGCATGTGCACATGGACGCTACTAGGAGCAAAGGGCATCGCAAGGATGCTACTAGGGGCTCCTGGCCTTACTAGTAGTAACAAGGGACGCTGCTAGGAACAAGTGCATCGCTAGTAGTAACAAGTGCCTTACTAGGAGCGATCGGACGCTACGAACGGGGCTCCTGGCATCGCTACGAACGGAGCAAAGGGCATCGCTACGGCCGTCGAGGGCTTCGGATCGAAGTTCTGAATCCTTCGGATCCCACAGGCAAGCTGTACCAGACCACGACCAAGGACGGAAGGGCTCGTCCCAACGTGTGGAAATCAATGGTTAGCAGACTGGTCAATGGACCGGTCAACCGCCGGACATACGACATGTCAGTCTATTTAAAGTCTATTAATTGTTTCTATTAGCTTCTTGTTACTACTAGTAAGGCCAGGAGCCCCGTTCGTAGCTTCTTGCTCCTAGTAGTAAGGCACTTGTTCCTAGTAGCGATGCACTTGTTCCTAGTAGCGATGCACTTGTTACTAGTAGCGATGCACTTGTTACTAGTAGCGATGCACTTGTTACTAGGTAGTGCCGAGTGCCCAAGAAGGACGAGAAGAGGACTTGTTTGCCGTCACTGCTCGACAGGAGGAGTACCTGAAGAAACAGCAATTGTACCTGGCTAGGCCAGTTGTCGGAATTCAGACCCAAGTGCTAGTGGTCGACTGATACTGCGCTTCTTTCCTAGCTCATTCTCCGGAGCTATCACCCCTTGGTGGAAAACAGTAGACATCCATCCGACTTGAAACATCCATCCCGGAAGGCTGTAGCAAGACTGGACACCGAAATGAAACCATCCCGAAAAGAGATCAAAAGAGCAGATGCCTCTTCCGCTCTTCACTTCATCCACTCACAGGACATGTTTTGTTAAAGATCGTATGGAAGATGATGACAATAGGAAGCTACTAGTAACAGGTGCATCGCTAGTAGTAAGTGCCTCGCTACTAGTAACAAGTGCCTTAAACTAGTAGTAACAAGAAGCTAATAGAAACAGTTTTGCCTCTTCACCTCCAGGTCGTGTAGGCGAAGCGAAGATTAGTTTTACGTCCGGAGCGTTCGGACGCTACGAACGTAGCTATTTGCTACTAGTAGTAATGCCGTTGTTACTAGTAGCATCTTGCTCCTGGTAGTAAGGCCAAGAGCCCCTAGTAGCGATGCCCTTGTTCCTAGTAGCAAGGACGCTACTAGGAGTCCCATCGAACTCTCCTCAGGGCCTTGGCCGCCATCACTGGGGACGACTGCGAGTTTGGTCCGGTCACCGAGGGCCATCATGGGGCGCAGGGCGGAGCCATCACGAGGGCAGTCCATATGGTTGAAGCAAGAGCTGGCGTTACTGTATGTGTTACATATTCTTTATACAGTGATACACCATAATATATATATATATATATGTGTGTGTGTGTACTCTCTTTTCTTTAAGCAGTAACACTCGTTTTTGTCGGCGAATGTTTCGGTGTCGAGCATTGCTCCTAGTAACAATAAAGCTACTAAAAGAAGTTTTCTTCATTGCTATCCTCACTGAGGTGCTTGGATGTGCGCGGAGGTGCCGCGTTAGTCGCGAGCACACGCGGATTCACGGCGCGACGGCGCGATCAGGCGTTTGATGTATACAATCCCAACGATGTCGATGGGTTGTATATCAATACAACGATGGGTTGTATCATCCCAACGATGTTTTCTATCACACAACGATGTTAACGATGGGTTGTATACCCGACTGTCCCCTACAAACAGGAAGGTTTTCCACTTCCATGCTTTTCGCATACATCCGTGCTTGGTTGTGTGATCCAAACAGTAAAGTATTCCGAAGGTGCTGAATTTGCGTTTTCCCCAGATAGCTGAAAGCTACGGGGGTTCTTAGGTGCCTGATCGTCGTTTTGGTTTGCCGCTGAACAATTTATGCCTCGTCTCTTATTCTTACCTTTGGTTACGTGCGCTTACCTTCCTTGTCTCTTCTAAGATCTCCCTGAAAGTAAGCTCGAAGGTCGGCCTTCATGGTTGATCCTTAAGTGAGAAGTAAAATTGCAACAATCTGGTGGTCGGTACTCGAACTAATCCATGTACAGCATAGTTACATATATATACATTGATCCCTTTTCAACCACCCAAATGTAGGGAAACATCGTATACATGGAGAGTTGCTGTGAAAAATCTTTCGGAAGACCAGAAGACCCCTCTTTGTTGACAGAGATAAGGCTCCAGCTGAATCCGGGAGCTGCACCTAGGGGTGCTCGTACAAAGACATGGTCATGGTCGTGCCTAGATTTACGAAATCGATTGGGAAACTGAACTTTGGCAAGTCCCGCATCTCTTTTTTCCAGCCGAACTCTGCATCTGTTGCACGACCCATTGTTGAAAGAAGATCGAGTCTGCTTGAGAATTCCCGCTTTCGACCGTTGGGTGGCTTTTGGAGTCCGATCACACACCATCTGATCTTGCTCATTACGTGAGAAGCTGCTAGGAACAAAGGGCATCGCTAAGAACGGAGCAAGGACGCTACGTTCGTAGCTCCTGGCCTTACTAGGAACAAGGACGCTACTAGGGTGGAGCCCATCGCTAATAAGAAGCTCCGTTCTCTTTCCTTTTTGGTTTCCAGTTTGGTCCGTCACGGAACCCCCCAAAAACTTCCGGGTTCTAAAGAAGCTGGGTCCAGGTCGGCGAAATTTCAGACCTTCATCGGTTCCCTTTCTTAAAGTATAGTTCAGCTGTTTTCTTTTCATCTTCTTGCTTCCCCTCCTCCCCACTCAATTAAGTAAGAGAGAGGTAGCTAGGTACAGAGGTCCGGTTCCGACACACGCCGACTGAAGCGATGGAGACGTGAGGCCTTCTACCTCGCAAAGGGCAAATGGCAGCCCAACGACAACACACCCTTGGCCGCCTGGTGACAGCCAACGACATGGCTAGACCGTGGCAGACCGCGAAGAAGCACGCGATGACAAAAGGCTGAAGAGTGGAGCCCTATGGAACACGAAGTGGCTGTGGGGAGGAGGAAACGACCCTCCAAAGTTTTGATAACGGTATGAATTTTGATTGTGATCCATTCAATAAGTCACTTAAAGATGCTGTCCTTCATGGGGTTCTTTGCTTCGGGTTTTCTGTGCCTTCTTTCGACCTCCGAATGTCCGGCCGCAGACCTCCGACCGAAACTTCGTGAGGCTGTTGCCTCGTTTTCCGGTCGCCCTCGGCCGAGAGCACATGTTCTCCTCGGCCGACTGGAATCACCTCGAGGTTTGACAACTGAAGAGTTGCAGATTCACGGCTGAAACTCTCCACCCTAGTAGCAAGAAGCTACTAGGTTGGAGGCCATCGCTACTAGTAGCAAGAAGCTACGTACACCACCCTTTCCAGCTTTTTGATTAAACTCGGCGACTTGGGCCTGTCGGGCGTGTTCACCTCAGAGTCCCACCCGGGTCCCGGCTCCGCGTCAACCGGAAGAAAACGTGCCGACTGCGTCGCAGCCGGGGCACTTCTGAAAGAAATCCCTCATTAAGTTGCCTGAGCGCTCGAGCACAGCAGGGCCTGTAGTCAGAGCACCTTTTGTTTTCTGTGAACCTGCACCCTCTGCATCGAAGGACAAATCGGGGGTTTCTCGGTGTTCGTACGTGGTCTCCTAGGTCTGGACCATGGTGGACCTCAAGATGGCCATCTATGAGATGGAGATCAGCTTGGGTGGCACTGGACACTTACATCAAACAAGCCCACAAAAAGCACCAATTGAAATCGGTGTGGGTGTGTCGCTTCTTTGGATTTTTGTTTGAATTGGATCAGTTGGGATATGTAACGTTGGATCAGATGCCTCATGTCTTGTCTCTTTGCATGTTTGACACCAGGCTTTTCCGGGTGGGTTTCAGGTGAGAATTGGCCACTTCGTTGTGACAATGGAACATGGAGACAATGCAAGTTTGGGAGAGACGACGTGTACTGCTTTGGACTACTACCGCCGTGATGACCAGCGATTGAGACGATGTTTACACATATTTTCCATGAGGACATAAGCAAATGAGCAAACGCAAGTAGCAATTGAGGCTTTGAGATACTTTGATTGTGATCTCCGGTTGGCCCTGAGAACAAGAAATTCTCATACTCATCCAAAGAGGACTCTAAGAGGACCTGCGAATTGTCTGAGCCTTTGTCGGGTCCAAACCACAGCGAGTTCAGCGTCCTTTTTGTTTTTTTCATTTTCCTTAAAGAACGAAATTCGGACGGGTGTTGATGAACAGACGAATTGCCAAGTGGCAGAAACATGCGCGATTCCATAGCTAGGGGCGGTTGGAGGCCATGGCTACTAGGGTGCACGCCATTACTAGTAGGGTTCCTTTTGCTAATAGGTTGGAGGTGGAGGCCATCGCTGGATTCAGCACTTTGGCTCTCCAGTGTTGCCAAATCGGAGTTGAACTCAGGGCCCACGAGACTTGAGAATAGACACATGTGTCGAAGTCTCATGTGGTTGGCCAGGCCGGTCCAGGCCGGGGGTACTAGTACCTAATAGCAACAGCAACCCAATAGCAATGGCCTCCACCCTAGTAGCCATGGCCTCCAACCTAAGAGCGATGGCCTCCAATCCCAGAATTCCATCATCCAAGTCTCGGTCTCGTTTTTGCTCTCAGTCTCAGGCAAGCCTTCCTCGAGCTTGTGTGTCTTGAGCTGAGCTTGAGTTGACGCTTGGAGCAGCCACATCGGAGCCTTTGACACCAAAAAGCCCGGCACAGACGACTCAAACCGGCCACCCTGCGGAGTGGATCACAGGCCGTCTGCCCGGCGGACTGACCTCAGGAAAATGACTGAACCGGCCCAACCGACCATGAAGCGTCTAGGTTTCAACTTGGCAGAAACGGCCCTCTTTCCCCAATTGGGACGTTCAGAGGCTGCTTCATGCAAGGCTTGCGACGTGTTGCTTGCCAGCAATCGTTTTGGATTGATTTTACATTTACATTTTCCAGTCTCCACCAACAGAGTCGAACGCAATGCCAGATGCCAAGTCACCTGTTCCCACACCGCTTTTTGGGATGACTTTGTTGGTGGCGAACTCAGCCGCGAGCTCCGTGGCTCCCGGCTCGGCTCACGAGACGCATGCGATGCATACGACGCAGATGCACAGCACCTAGGACGAAGTAGGATCACGTAGGATGATAGGACGAAGTAGGATGCTGCCGTGAAATTCCGATTGAGAGGTTTTGGTGGGAAAAGCGGGAGGTCTTGTGATCTCCAGCGGGATGTCTGGCCCGTAGGTTGACCTGACATTCGGGCCGCGGCCGAAGGTCGACACAGATCCCCTGACCTGGTTGACGACTCTAAATGTAACGATGCTTCTTGACCGATGGCCATCGCAGCCGATGGTTGGAGGCCAGCGCTATTAGGTGGAATAATTTGCTTTGCCTCTGCCGATGATGCGTTTTCATGTCTGCGACTCGTGGGGTCAAGAGCTTGCTGATCGGGTCAAGGACGACTGAACAAGCCAATCCGCATAGATGCAAAGGGATGCAAATTGTCGTGTCAGCCTGCAGTAGCTTTGAATAGATGCTTTAATTTCCATTCTTTAGCCACTTGATGCAGATTCGCCAGATTTGAACTTGACAGCGGGGTCCTTTGCCTGGAGCCGATCTGCAGCGTATCTGTTTGACACGGGGGGTTGAATCTACGACATTTCTCAAGTTCTGCCGCATTACGAAGAATCAGCGCAGACTTCGGCCAATGACGCTCCCAACAACGCCTTTGGATGCGACGGGATGAACCTCCCCGGTAGAGCGAATTTTGAACCGCCCATTCACCTGACAAAAAGGGAGTGAAGAACGACAAGTTTCCGCTTTCGTGAAGAAGACAGTGTTGGTTCAAAGGATTGGTTCAGACATGTTCTGATCCAGGCATCATAGTTTAAGGCTTAAGGTAAGTCTCTCGCGGAGGTGTTCCCAGAACCAATTACATGACATAGTTAGTCTCCCTTCGGTCGAGGTTGTGAAGGATGACTGGTGAAAGGGACTCAGTGGGTATTGCAAGGGCTTTGCAGAATTTGAAACGTGATCGACTGTGTTTGATAAAGATGTGAGATTGGTTCTGCACGAAACGTGCAGAACCCCCGGCAGGCTACCAAAGCCAAAGGCTGCTCGCCGATCAGCGCCACCGGCTTCACCGTCCCCAATCGAGGCTCAGGAGCCGCCGCAGCCGGAACAGAAGACGGAGTGCGAGTGCCGGTAATAGCAATGGCCTCCAGACTAAGGCCGAAGAGCGATGGCCTCCAACCCAAGAGTCATGGCCTCCAACCTAAGAGCGATGGCATCCAACCCAAGAGCGATGGCCTCCAACCTGAGAGCGATGGCATCCAACCCAAGAGTCATGGCCTCCAACCTAAGAGCGATGGCATCCAACCCAAGAGCGATGGCCTCCAACCTAAGAGCGATGGCATCCAACCCAAGAGCGATGGCCTCCAACCTAAGAGCGATGGCCTCCTCCAACCTAAGAGTCATGGCCTCCAACCTAAGAGCGATGGCCTCCTCCAACCTAAGAGCGATGGCCTCCAACCTAAGAGCAATGGCCTCCAACCTAAGAGCGATGGCATCCAACGGCCTCCAACCCAAGAGCGATGGCCTCCAACCTAAGAGCGATGGCCTCCAACCTAAGAGCGATGGCCTCCAACCTAAGAGCGATGGCCTCCAACCCAAGAGCGATGGCTTACGACCCAAGAGTCATGGCCTCCAACCTAAGAGCGATGGCCTCCAACCTCAGGGCTTTGGCCTCCAACCTAAGAGCAATGGCCTCCAACCTAAGAGCAATGGCCCCAACCTTATAGCAATGGCCTCCAACCGAAGAGCGATGGCCTCCAACCCAAGAGTCCTGGCCTCCAACCTAAGAGCGATGGCCTCCAACCTAAGAGCAATGGCCTACAACCTAAGAGCAATGGCCTCCAACCTAATAGCAATGACCTCCAACCTAAGAGCAATGGCCTCCAACCTAATAGCGATGGCCTCCAACCTAAGAGCGATGGGCTCCAACCTAAGAGCAATGGCCTCCAACCAAAGAGCAATGGCCTAAGAGCAATGGCCGCCAACCCGAGAGTCATGGCCTCCAACCTAAGAGCGATTGCCTCCAACCTAATAGCAATGGCCTCCAACCTAAGAGCGATGG
>CAXAMN010006858.1:144419-156953 GCA_963970005.1 Durusdinium trenchii
GATGCACTTGTTTCTAATAGCTTCTTGTTACTACTAGTAAGGCACTTGCTACTAATAGCTTCTTGTTACTATACTAGTAAGGCACTTGTTACTAATAGCTTCTTGTTACTATACTAGTAAGGCACTTGTTACTAATAGCTTCTTGTTACTACTAGTAAGGCACTTGTTACTAGAAGCGATGCACTTGTTTCTAATAGCTTTTTGTTACTACTAGTAAGGCACTTGTTCCTAGTTGATTTCTTCGGTTCCGGTTTTTCCGCGCTCATTTTTCTGGCCCTTTCCTCCCTCAGTCGGGCTTTCCATCGAGTCTGAACCTGGTTCGGGCCTCCAGCGTCGGATGGCGGAAAAAACTGGCATCGAAAGAGCCCACTGCGTGTTGTTTTCGTCTCTTAGTTACAATTCTCGGAACATATCCTCAAACCAGAGGTGGTTCTCGCACTTCATTTCCATATAGCAAGATGCATGCCTACATGTTCTAAGACAAACGAAGACTGTGTGAAAACAGACACCAACATAGACCCCAGATAGTCACTAAATCAAACGGAAGCACCTTGTTTTCCACTTGAAAAAACCGATCCAAAGAGATGGATCGAAGATGCCCATCCGAGAGCAACGAGTCTCGTGAGCCGACCCTCTCGCGAGAACGACTGGCGCGCCGCGCAGGTCGCTCTTCCGTGAGCTCCAACAGGTGGGTTAACCCTTGGTGCGTCGACGACGTCGGGTCGGTCGGAGGGTTCGGTCATTCGGTGGGAGAAGGTCATCAATGGATGGAACTTGGGTTCGTCTTGGTTCCGTTCCTTTTTTTTTTTTCGAACTTTCCCCCGGTGGCTCTATGAGTTTGGGATGATGTTGGGTCTATGCTTGCTCTGGTCCAGTGCCCGCACGAAATGGAGAATCCGTGGTGTTTGCGTTCGATCGCGGAGAGGCCGAAGACGACCACAGAATGGACCGCTTAGCAACGCTTAGACCTCCAAGCCGTCCTCCGATCTGACGCGTCCTCCTGGCGTCCTGATGGTGTGCTTTAGAAAGCTCCAACCCAGTTCCTTTCATTAAAGATCTAAAAACCATATTCATTACATTTCATTACTGATAGCGATGGACTTTGAAAAGATCGGATTCTCGGACATCGGAGGTGGCGAAGGCGGAGCCGGGCATGGTCTCGAAATCCATCACCTCGCGAAGCCAGGGCGACAGGAGACGACTTCGACGACCCGCTGCGTTTGATTTAGATATGTTATTTTCATCGCTTAGTAACAAGAAGCTACTAGGGGCTCCTGGCCATACTACTAGGAGCAAGGACGCTACTAGGGGCTCCTGGCATCGCTACTAGGAGCATTCTTACTACTATAGTAACAAGAAGCTCCTAGGAACACGTGCATCGCTTCTAGTAGCAAGTGCCTTACTAGTAGTAACAAGAAGCTCCTAGTATATAATTTTCTTTTTCAGGTGGGTTCTTCAGGTGCTGAGCTCCAACGAGCGACCTTTCCAGGCCAACAGGTTCCGCGGTTCCGTGCCCGGGTCCGTTGGGGAAGCAGCGGGAAAGCGGGGAAGTAGCGGGAGTATGGGGGATGGTGAAGGTGCTTGGATCTGAACGGAGACGAACCAGGCAGCTGGACCCGATGCGTTTTTCAGCTTCCGATGTCATCCGGGGGTCGCCTTTTTGAGGAGTCTAAGACGTCTATAAGGTGACAGTCAGCAATATGAGCTACTCCTTCCTACAGTAGGACATTGTACAGAACTTCATTGCTTCAATCACTCCTGGCTCATGCCAGCAGTACGGTACTCATCCATTTGAGGACCCCTGACCAGGGTGAGTAGAGGTCTGTTGATCAGCCAAGCTTGGTTTGTTTTGGAGGGCCCAATTTGCATTTTGCAGATCTAGGCACAACAAGAAGCTTGTGGGCGAAAAAGGGGGGGTAGAGGACGCTACTAGGAGCAAAGGGCATCACTACTAGGAGCAAGGACGCTACTAGGGGCTCTTGGCCTTACTACTAGGAGCAAGGAAGCTACTAGGAGCTTTTTCGTGCAAAGATAGCTTGCACGGCCTCTCCAGCTTATTCGAAGTCAGGTATTTCCAGTCAGGGATGGTCCGGGAGTGTATTCTTGGTGGCTGGACCATCGCCGCAGCGTATTTGTCCTCGTTTCGGCGGAGCGCGGGCGAACGCGGGCGAGCTGTTTGAGGCGATTTTAGTGGCGGGATTGGTGCAGTGTGGGGAGTGACTGCCGTATTCATTAGGCTAGTCAATCCTTTTTGCGTTGCTAATAGCGATGGCCTCCAACCTACTAGAGATAAAAGAAACAGATCCATTTTGTGAACGCTCACTCTTTGCTCATTTCTGGCCTTTTCCATAGAGGTCTCTTCAGCGCAGATCTGAAAAGCCTGGGCCGGACGATGTTGGAATGTGTATCATGTGTGGTTCGGTTTTCCAGATGTGGCACGTGGTACGCACTGCCGTGCTGAGGTTTGTCATGGCTCAGAGGCCGAAACTCCGGGAGAGCACGTTCGTTGGGAGAGTCTCGGAGACCAGGGGTCAAGGCAGAAAGAATCACTAGCAGTTCGTGCTTATTGTCAAGAAATCAATTTTTTATCCTTTTTTGAACTGCTGTCATCTATATTTGAAGGGCACCAGTGGCCGTTTCACCATCCCGAAAGCGGGGAACACCTTCGAGTTCGGCAAAGCCCATCGGTCTCGGCGGAGCTCGGCCGTGTCAGGCGTGTGTTACTGGCACTTCTCTCGAGTGCAGTCTTGGGTCAGAGGCTTAGCAGCTTAGCATTGGTTTTGGGGGTCGTGTGGTTCATGTGTACTTTTCATCTGCGGAGGAGGGAGTGAGGCACACTTAGATCAATGCGAAGCGCAAGTGCTTCATTCACTCTTGTTTGCAGGTCTAGTCAATTGAAAGGCCATGAAGTAAGCATGTTGGCTCAACAAAGGATGTTGGCTCAAGACTTCGCTCTCTGCGCGACACTGGCACAAGTAATGCCACAACACCGGGCCATGAGAATGCGATGCTGAGTGATGCATAAAGCATATAAAGACGCGAGACGCGATTGTGAAGGGTATTCAGTGCAATGTGGTCCTAATTCGCTTTGACGATCATATGAGATGTGGGATGCCGTTGATCAACATGATCCAGATGTGTAATGGGTGTGCCGCACGGGTGTGCCGCACGGTGTGCCGCACGGTGGACACCTCCAATATTTTTTGTTACTGGTAGTTTCTTGGGTTTGCCCTGAACCTGGGGGTTTGGCAGTTTCTCCAGGATTGTATTGGGTGATAGTGGGTGCAAGAATTCCTATCGGAATCCATTGGTAGACAAACATTGGCAACTCGTGCCGCGTTTGAGGCAGCTGCTTTTTGGCACCCAGTGTGCACTCCGCCACTGCACCGCGTTCGGCCAGCCAAGCTGGTGCCGCTTTTCGCTCGCAGGGGCCTCAAGAAGTGAGTCCCCCATCGACACGGGTGGGCACCTCTGCATCTAATAGCGATGGCCTCCAACCCCTCTGTTTTCCTGGGTGAAGTCGATGATCAGACTACGCATGACTACGGACTGACTGCAAACCTTTGTGAGAATCAACTGTGTTGGGTGGGGCAGCATGCTATGAGATCAATTGGGTGCAGCTTTTAAACATGATTTGACTAACTGGGTAACTGGGAGATGCGAAGGATTCCCCACCTGGTCACAGCGCTCTCTGCTATGCGTGGAGGTCCTCGATCCACACGAACAGCGCTGCCAAGGCGCGCCTTGGAGGCCCAAAGGCTACGAATATCTGTGGCTCCAAGCTACCCGAACCACCATTAATTTACTGTAATAACCAGGTCATCCCGAACCCCCATGGTTTTACAACATTTTACACACACACTTGTTTTAAAAGGGTCTTGGAAGTCTACGGCAATGTCCCATGCAAACCCGGATAAACACGCTGACCGCTGACCGCCTTGTCTTTGTTTCTGTGTGACATCGGTGCTCGAATTCCCCTTCGGACTAGCAGGAGTAGATCCGGGGTCGGTGTTTGATCTGCGGTAGAAACCTAGAAAGTCTGAGGCTTCGCATCCTGCTCCACATCCAAGGGTTGTTAGGATCCAGAAACAGGTTGAGGGCCCTAGGAAGGGTTGGGGGGCCTGGCCTGGCCCGATGCTAGTGTGGGGGTAAAGAATGGAATGCCATAGTGGGGACTCCAATGTCTTTTTCCCGGGAACACCTCGTGGCGAAGGGCTTTTTGCGCCTGTGGCCAGTTTGCCAGCTTCTCGCTGCTCTCCCTTGCGGCGCTGGCAGCTCAAATGCGGAGCAGCTCGAACAATTCGAGGGATTCGGGCGGCCGTATGCTGAGAACGAATGCCCTTGTGGATCTTCGTGGACAAATTACTAGAAGTATGATTCTGGATGAGATTCTTGAGAGATTGATATGTATATATATATATATATGTAACATTCAAGGTAAGTGAATCTCATTTCATGGTAATTGGACCCTGGGCTTTCAAGATTGGTGACTGTTAAAATACTAGTGTGGGTGGGGTGGGGGAGCCGCACAGCCGCTGCGCTGCGGCTGCGGAGCAGCTGCTGCCTGCACAAGAAGCAGGCTGGGCATCGGTGAAGCGGGGGGATTGGAGTTGCAATAGCTCTTTGATGAGTTAATACGTTGAAGAAACAGGTTGGAAGTCAGCTTGATGATTGAATATACCACTTACTACATCACACTAAGACTAAGAGCCTTTCATGAGAAGCAACGTGATTTTGTGAAAAAGTTCTTTTGGCCCTGGCATCACGCTCTTGCTACACAAGCCATGGGCAAGTCTTTGGCTGCACTTCTTGTGGCAGAGAGGGAGAAGACAAAGGTCCATGTGAAGATCCTCGGCTATGTGATTCAAAAAGGTCTTAACCAAACTTCCTTATCTAGATTTTGACCACCTCACCTGTCGCCCTCCCAGTGCTCCGCTCAGGAAAAAACCTAGCGTCAAGAAAGACAAGAAGATCGTTAAACAGCCTGCTGAAGCTCAGCAACCCCCGCACCTGGTCTCAACCAAAAGCTATTTCATGGCTACACCACCCTTCATTTCCGCTCATAGGATACTGGGGATTGCGTTTGGGTACCCTGAGCCAAGGCGGCAGCTCGACCCATTCCCGATGCCAGAGACATCAGCCCAGCTGGGGAGGCTTAGATGCACTAGTTGGAAGGCTTTTAGTGTACATATGGGGATATATGGGGGTCTTCATTACATCCAAATGCATCCTTTAAAGTCCTCATCTGAGGACTTGGGCGTTCACTCTCCTTCGTCGTTTGGGAGATGTACTTGGCAAGGAATACTGCTGCAAGCAACTCGAGAAGAAGCAGAAAATCCTTTCGCTGTTCAGCGGCGTGGAATGCGCAAGGTTGGCTTGGGAGCATGTGAGCGCTGCCGCGAGTGACCTTTGGGGGATTCGATGCGGCCTGGAGTTCATCGGGGCAGCCCCTAGTCTCATTAGATTGAAATCCAATTGGTTGTATTGTTCTATACATCGATATCGTCCGTGGCAATTCCAGCGCTTGCCACTGCCACCCATATCTAAGGTTGAATGTGATGCTCAATGCCAACACTGGATCAAGGATAGATACCCCAACTCGTGTTTGTTTGGGAATGTTTTGGAGCTCATCACCAACAAGATCCCAGAGAAGAAAGTCTTGGAGCCCATGAAAATCAAGTTCAAGACCCACGCCAAGTGCTTGACGCATGGAAAGTCATGCCCCCTCCAGATTAAGGGGTCTTCCTTAGTCCTGGGAGCACCTTGCATCGCCTTCAGCCGGCCCCTTTTCTGCAAATACAGGGTCTGAGAACATGTCAGGTTCAATACGAGTTGTTCATGGCCCTTCTAGACTTGTCAGTTGCTAGTACACCACCGCCCAGGCTTGGTGCACGAGAGGGGTGGCAAAATGTCCAGAAGGCACAGGTCCATGCTGTGGCCACAGCAGCGATGAACCTTGCACAGTCCTCAACACACGAGAACGTGGTTGGCTACGACCCCAAGATGCTAGAGAGTTCTTGCACCAATGAGATTCAACTGGCTCAGCCCCTTGACTCAAACCCTTCCACAAACCCTTCCACAACCCCCTGCAAACCCTCAAACGATATAGCTGCCTAAACAGTCGCCCAGGATGATGCCGCAGCGATTTGGATACCCAGCCGGCAGGCCTCGCGAGTACAGGATCGCTTGGAATCCGACCGAGCGAGAGTGGGGCCAGGAGTGGGTCTGGCCGTTTGGGGGAGCGTGTTGCCACTTGAGAGTCAAGTTTTCGGAGTCAGTCGTTGAGTATTAAGCATCGACCATCCCGTTTGTCAGGATTTGACTTTTCAACAACTTGCTGACACCATTCTCGCAAAGAAGGGTGCAGTGCCAGTCTTGTCGCCAACTTGTTTCGCTATCAGCAGTTCGGAAGAAATCAAGTCACTGGTTGGGCCCAAGTCTCCAGAAGATGCCCTTTCTCCGTCATACACTTAGAAGATGGGTTCTCAGCTTTGTGGAATTTGACAAGCACTCAGACCCATTCTGGTTGCGACTTTAGGTCTATGCAGACAAGCCTGGCTAGCTACAGGCATTTGCTGGGAACCACCAAGACCATTTATGACCTTGGGCAATCCGCTGAAGCGGGCCGTGCCCGCACTGATCTTAAACATGGTGAACTTCCCACACTTGCCACTACCACCAGTCACCTATGGTGCCCTGACTTGAACATTTTCATGCTCATAGTTTAGTTTCCTGGCTTTTCCTGGCTTTAGTTTCCTTTCATACTCATGCTTAGATTTAGTGTGCATATGCGCGCCCAAGGTCCGAGGAGCTTCAAAGGTGCTACACGGGAAGAGAAAAGCTGTTCTCCCTTGGGGTGCCGGTTTGGGAGCCGGCAGCTGCAGCCGGAAAAGTGGTCCCTTGGGCCTTTGTTCTTAATTACGTTGTTTTGCGCACTGTTTGCACAACTGTCTTCAATTAGTCTCAAACTATGTCAAACAAGCCTTTTCTTGTGCGCTGTCATTTTAGGCGGCGATTTCCCTCAAGGGCTGCCAGGAGTCTTTTCTGACAAAAGCATCGGGCAACGGGATGCACCTTCCAAGCGTCGGCTTAGCACTGCTGCTGCAAATGCTTTGTCTTACTGACAAGCAGAGTGAGACATAGGCCGTATGTTCAGTGAATCTCTATTCAAATTCATCTTGAGTTGGCAAGGATGTGAAACCCTGTTCCCAACTCCATGCTACGCTGCGCACATCACGTAGAACAAGGGAAAAGGGTTTGAATGCGATCTTTGGGGTTCAGCGCCACGCGGTCCCATCGCTGATTTTGGGCATCGCCGGCGTCCCCGTTCTTGATTCTGGTCCCATCGCTGCGGCGCAGGCCTGCCGCGTGACCACCACCAACTCCCTCCAACCAAGTGCCAGCCTCAAATCAGAGCAAAGGGGGCACCACTGGCTGAAAGTCCAGGCTCGAAAGTCAAGTGGCAGCACTCTGACAGTTGCTGAACGAAGGTACTAGTTTGTTACCAGGTGGTATGTACTCATGCACCTGCAGCCATTTCCTCAAGCCATTTCGGAACGATTGTAAAGGGACATGCAATTGAATGAAATCAAAGCCTCAGAACCAAAGGTCCAGTCAAAGAAACACAAATGGAGTTAAACTGCTTTTTAAAATGAAGTTACACGACATGACGTCATATCATATATCGTTTCGATGCCGCAATCCCTCAAGAAGTTGCAATGCCGCCCTTCCAAGCTGAGGGGCCCGAGCGTCCTCGAGACCACAAGCCACCTGTAAGTGGGGGAAGTTCGCAAGCTGCAGGAGGTGTGGTGTGAAAAAACATTGACTTGGTCCCTGGTGTACTCCTGACTTGGTTCTTGTTAAGTGTGTTGCCATGTGCCATCTCTGAAGGTGTATCTAGAAGAAAGCGGCCTGGTGGTTCCGAGCCACTTCACAAACCAGTGTGCATTTTCCAACCAGAGCCCGAAGAAGGTGTTCGTTGCGGTAGGGATAGTTCGTCAGCGACAGCGAAAAGGCCTTTTGAACCGCAGAATCTTCATCGAGTGGTTCAGAGAGCGATGATGGAGAACAGCCTACAACTTCTTTCAATTTTGGGTGGTCCCAGTTACACAAGGCGGCGAAGGCCCACTTTGCTCAGAACATTCGCAAAGTGCAGAAACCCACCATGAAGAAGAAGCGTCCCTATGACAATTCCAGGCGGCAAGCCATGGCAACCTATAAACGTTCCGGGGTCAAGCTGAAAGAGAACGGCAAGTCCTCGAAACGAATTCTGTCCGTCTTGTCGAAAGATACATGTTTGTGTACCGGGGCTTCACCCATGTATTTTGTCTGGGATTCTATATAATTGGGGCTGTGGTTCAGGGTGTGTAAATATGATAATATTGGAGTTTGTCTTCGCACGCTGTTTCTGTAAGGTGCCCGGAAAACTTGCTACAGTCAATACAAAGAGAACGATATTCGCAACTTCCTCAATGAGTTTTGGGATTTGGACAAGTCTGACCAAGATTCACTTGCACCTCCAACTGCAATGAGATTGAATGGTCCTCACTTTGTAAAGCCTAGACCTCTTTCAATGGACCATCAAATGTAAGGCCTAAGTGAGTTTCTCTTCCATTGCGCTTCCATTGACACTCACTAAGTTGGGCATGGCCGTTGATGGAACTGTGCCCATCCAATCCACGACATTCCTCGAGCAAGAGGTCGGATTCCGTTGCCTGGCCTCGCTGCTGGGCGTAGGAACCAATCGCCTTAGGCGATCCGGAAACACGGCGCCCGATTTGAGGCTTGGCAAGGACAAGTCGGGAAGTCAGAAGGAATCCTTTTCAATAGACGCATTTTTCGCAACACTTTACCAGAGTGTGGCAGAGACCCTGCCAGACAGGCAGGGTTGGGTGGAAAAGTGTTGGTTGAGGGACCACTCAATAAGGAGTAATTTTCAATGTCAATAGAGCCAGCGCTGCTGGAAACCTGGTAGGTTCATCCGAAGGGGGCGGGCTGCCCACGCAGACGACAGTGATTTTGACATCGCTTCGGACGTGGATGATACAGAATTGACATCATGGCTGCAGAAAGCTGGTAGCAGCATATCGCTGGACATTATCCAATGGGATGATTCCAAGAAAATGACCAAGTTCCTACCGCCCGGGAACTTGTCAGAACTTTACAATCATTATTCTTCAGCTCGAAGGCTCATGGGGTCATCTCATGCATCGTCCTCCGGACTTACTGATGGAACAATTTTGGGTCACGTAACTACTGTTTAACTAGACTCGACTCTTTCTGTCTCTGTCACCATCGGACTCTTTTAGCGCCCAGGTATGCAACATTTGTCCGGATTTACAAGGCACGGTGGGCAGACGCCCTCAAATTTCGAAGCAAAACGATGCTCTCTGTCTGCACATTGTTGTGTAAGTTTTCGGTCTTTTTTCTTGTCATTAAGCCAATCAGTTTTAAGGTTCAGTCGGTGCGAGATATGCACCTGCTTGACGAAGCAACTCAGCGACCGTTCGCTGTCGATAGAAAGCAAACTCGGGACAGTCAAGACCTATCGTGAACACCTGCACGCGCAGTTTGTCGACCGCAGCATTCAGTGGTCGCTGAATTCTTTGTCAGCAGACCATGACAGCAACACCTTGATGATCTTGATTGACGGGTGCGACCAAGGGAAATTTCGCATCCCCAGGCATCCTAACCACAGAATCATCGCATCAATGAATCCTGTCCTGGTTGCTCACTGTTTTCATGTCATGTGTTTTCTTTAAGTCTTAATATAATGGTAATCTGTCATACTCTATTTGGGTCAGCAGTTCAGCAAGTAAGGGCCAATGTGCAAAGACCATGCCTGAAGTTACACGCAGCATGGGCTGTTGGAATCTCGTCCGATGATTTTTTAACCTGTTTTGAGGGTGGGGTAACGTGGGAGTCTTTGTGTTGAAAACCTAAGGTTGGTCGTGTGACCTCTATCTACTTGATGAAATCACAAAACACGACAGCAGCTGCATAACAGAGTGCATCGCATTGACCCTCGAGCGTGTTCGAAGAATTGCGCACAAAAAGGGCAAGCAAATGCCACAAACCATTCTAATTGGCAGCGACAACACTGTGCGAGAGGCCAAGAACTCCTACCTCTTATCGTATCTGGCAAACCTCACACAGCGTGGCTTGGCAAAGTGCGCAGGGCTCCTAAACCTGCGTAAGTCACACACCCACGACGCCGTGGACCAACTCTGGGGTGTATTAGCGCGGAGAGTTGGTAACAGCGATTCATTCCAAACACCAGAGGGCGTGAAGAACATTCTACTGGCAGAACTGGGCCGGCCAGGTCTCAAATCATGGATCGGGCTCCAATGTGAAGTATCTGTTTCCAAGCTCAACGCGGTACACGCTTGGAAGACCCACTTTGAGGCTGAACAGGTTGGCCTTAGCGGAGGGCTAAAAGATGATGCTTCTGCGAACCACTGTTTCTTGATGATGCAGCGTCGAGGCCTGTTGCTACCACTGCTCCACTCATACATCGTTTACAGTAAGTAAGTACTAAACTGTTTACACCATTCAGCGTCCGTATACAATTTGCTATGCGCCAGACCTTCCCGATCAATTGCAAGCAAACATCGACTCTGGAAGTCTCCGCGCAGTCCCTCAACCTGGCGATGTGATCTGCCTGGTCAAGCGTTATATGGGATCCCAGAACCTAGCCCAACCGCCCCTTTTGGTATTGACTACAGGTCGTGCATTGCGAGTGCGTAGCATGGTTCCTGCGACAAAGCCATTGAGCTGGATTGATTGGGGACTTTTATTGTTTGTTTTAATTTAGGTGAATAGAAAACTGCTTCATTTCTTCACCACACACCCCATGCAAAGGCACCCAAACAGCTACAGTGCCTCTTTCAGAGACCAATGTCTGGAAGTTGCTAAAGCAGTTCAGGAAAGTTACGGCCGGGAGTACACGGAAAGTGTGCTCTACCTAGAGACGTTGGCGAGAAATCGCTTCTATGCGCCTAGACTTGGAAAGAACTCGCTTCTAGTTAGTTAACACGTTCAATAATTTGTGCTCTTTCCTACATTCCGCCGTTTGCTTACCAAGTCCCACGCTTTGCTTTGCCAGGTTGGTGCAGTCCTGCCAGATCTTCCTTGGCATGGCACTTCCGTGGATGTGGCAGAAATCGGGGCCCCTGTTTTCCAGCTTCATCCATCCGTTGTGGCTGCAATGGCCCCGGGTATTGCCTTGAGGGCAGCTTTTGGTGGGGCCAGGAACATATGATGTCTGACACTGCTACTTGCGGAGATGTATGGGGATTGCTGTTTGAAGGGGTTCTCTTTGCCCTGTGGTTGCCTTGAGGGCAAAAGTCATTTAAGGGCTGACTCTTTGTGACAAATGGATCTCCTCGAAGGGGAGCTTCAAAGATGCGACCAGCGCCAAACGCAAAATGTTTGGCCTTCCGGATTTCTGGATTTATAAACGTCACGAGTCACAAGTCAGGATTTTTCAAACATGGTCAAACAGCATCCTCTTAGTGTCTTAGTTTTCTTACGGCTGTTTTGCTCAAGTTTTGCACCCTGAACAGCTTCCTAAGTGGTGCTACTCTAATGGAGACCCAAGGAAAATGCCCATGTTGCTGGAACGGCGGCCCTCCATATGTTTGGCACAAACGGAGTGCTCCACACATCCCGCAAACAAAGGAGCTGTTGATTGCGGCGTTGAAGGGCTTTGGTACAGCTGATGAGCGATGCTTGTGGCAGAATTTGCCCAAAGACGAGCTGAAGCACATTTACCGCAAATATGTTCGGGGGGAGCCTCACCCTTGTGACCCAACACAGGGAATGGGAGGCCTGAACAAAGAGCCCCTAGCGCAGCGCCTTGCTGAACATGGTGTGACACCACCCGGAAAGGTAAACAAAGGTGCCATGATGTCTTTGATGAGAGATCATTGGATGGAACAATGCGCATTGGCTGAGAGTGACAATCCCACCAAACCTGCGTCGCCACAGTCGCAGGAAGATCCCTGGGACCTCATTCAACCGGAAGATGAAATGCAACACTTGGTTCAAGACTTTTGTGACGCAAGTGAATCCCTAGAACTTGCGCTGAATGCCATTTGGGATAAATGCAGTTCCAAACCATCCAAAGTGAAGGACCTCATCAACAAAGTGAGGGCTGCTCACTGCTGTTTGGTGGAAGCATCTAATCAGTTTATTGATAGTCTAGATTAGGTCCGGTTAGGGGCTCGCAGTGTGGAGCTTTCGAGATATGAACCTGTTGGCAGTGCATCCGCTTCAAAAGGAGTGGCCGTGTTGTGAGAACAAGGAAAAGCCTTCTGGACTTGATGTCTGTTTGGAAGAAACCTGGGTGTATAACTCTTTGGATCTCTATGTAGCCCTCAAATCAGTGCCACCGATGCCACCGGCTTGCCAAGGCGCTATACTCACTTCCTTCAAAGGCGCTATCCTCGGGGTGCCGGAAGAACTTTCGATGGTACGTGGGGTGCCGGGAGAAGATTTTCGATGGTACGTGGGGTGCCCGGAGAAGATTTTCGA
>CAXAMN010006858.1:157122-177046 GCA_963970005.1 Durusdinium trenchii
ATGGTACGTGGGGTGCCCGGATAACATTTTCGATGGTACGTGGGGTGTCTGGAGAACATTTTCGATGGTACGTGAGGTGCCGGGAGAACATTTTCGATGGTACGTGGAGTGCCGGGAGAACATTTTCGATGGTACGTGGGGTGCCGGGAGAACATTTTCGATGGTACGTGGGGTGCCCAGAGAAGATTTTCGATGGTACGTGGGGTGCCCGGAGAACATTTTCGATGGTACGGGGGGTCCTGGAACAACAAAATCCACATTTTCGATGGTACGTAGGATTTGGGAACCTTCAAAATCAAAATTTCAATGGTACGTTTCCAAAATGTACCATTGAAAATGAAGGTTTGTTGGAGTTCGTCCCTCCCCGGACCAACTTGTACCATTGATCTTCATATCACTACTCAACAAAAATTTCAATGGTACGTTTTGGAAATGTACCATTGAAAACCTATGTTTTCGAGGGTGCGGTTCAATTTTATTTTTTGACCTCAAAAACAAAATTGAACCATTGCCTCCAAAAGATAGGTTTTCAATGGTACGTTTTGGAAATGTACCATTGATTTTACTTTTGGGGTCAGCAAGTAAAATCAATGGTACGAGATGGTCTGACAGCGATTCCCGACTGGATTTCTCTTAGCTCAAGACGCAAGCCAGTGCCAAGGTTTGCGTAGTTTGCCTGAACGTGCGTGGTCCCATGGCAAACCCGGTGATAGCAAGAGCCAAAACTATGATGGGTGCTGAGAGCACCCCGAAAAGAGAGGTAAAGGAGATGGATGCCGATGACTTCACCCCGCCCCCCGTTGCGAAAAAGAACTGCAGCGCCTTTGGCAAGTTCTTGAAGAAGCAAGAGGGTGATGTGTCCATGCTGCAGGACCCTTGGGAAAATATGTTATATTCTACTCCGGATTGAGGTTGAAGTTGATATTTGATAGTGTCACAATATAAATTACACATTCTACAATACACATTAATACATATATATATATACATGCGTGCTGTTCAGTCCTACTAAGCTGGTCACTGTCAAAAGCACATTCCCTGTGCTGATACGGGTTTCCCTTAGCAAACATACGTATTCAAAAGATGAAATCCCGCTTCCGTTGAGAACAGGTCATGTGGATCCTCTCCAAAAGTTTGTAAACACCAACACTCTCCTGCATGTGTTGTCGATTGGTAGTGACACTAGCTGGTTCTGAGGAGATGTATGACTTTTTGGTTCTCTTTGACTCCGACAACATTGCCGCGAAACGCAATGCTCATCCTGCAGAGGTTGTCCCCTACTTTTTGGGGACATCGAACCTAGATGTCAACATGCAAAGGATGAAGCAGTTGGAGCTTTGGTACATGGGCTACCAAAAACAAAGGGGAACCAGCATGCTATTCAAGGCTGCCTCTGACGTGGCTGGGGGCTCAAATATAACCAATGTAACTGTAGTGGGCACAAAAACAAACGGTCTGTCTTCATAGTAGCAAGACTAGCTAGCTTTGCCTGTTGTTGCACAAAAGGTCCATGGATCTCCACACTTAGGTCATTGACAAATCCATGGACGGGGACACTCTGAAGTTGCCCATCTCCGCTTTCAAGCTGCTCGCAGCAAGTAGAACTAAACAGACTACTACTTCGTCATCACCCAAAAAATATACTGGGTTACTGGTGATCTTGCTGTGGCCCTTTACATGTCCCACCCTGGCCCTGCCCTTCATTCACCGGGTGGCCGCTGCTCAGCTGCTCAGGTTTTTGCCGCCTGCCGACGGAATGCCGTGCGTTCGGGATTGGTGCACGACATGGGAATCCATGATTCTGGGGGCATTGATTTGGCCAAGGAGCCTATATCCTGCAACGTCTGCCACTTACATTTGTTCACTTTGTTAACCATCCCTCCAAGAAGTAGTATATAACAGTGTTGGTGGCTAAGGCCTCTCTTGGTGGCAAAGGTCAGTGCCTTACTGTTTGTTCACATGTCAAGAAACAAAGCTGTCACAGCAGGTTTTTCCGGCTGAACTATATAGTACGAGAAAGGGAAACAAAAGACTTCAGGGGCACCAAGCTTGTGGTTATGTCCATCATGAATCCAGGTGATTCAACGCACCTGGGGACGGATGCTCTAGATGTGGTCAAAGGCTACACCAAGATCACGGTCATTATGTTCACACTTTTGGCCTGTGCAGAGCTAGACCCAGAGAACCCTGCAGACATGAAGAAGCTGCAACCTTTGTGGGCCTTTTTGGACAAGGCATGGCTTTTGCCAGCCAACGTTCCTCAGGCTTTCTCCAATCAAGCCAAGAGAGGTTGACAGTGGGTGGGGTTGGGGAGAACGTACATATACAATATAATATAATATATATATTATATACACACTTGGTTCTGAGCTTAAGGACCCCCAATGTGTATCGTAACCCTCTTGGTAAGTTTGTCTTTTTTTGCCAGTCAAACTTGGTAGATTTTACCCGTTTTGACATGACTCTCTAGTAAACTGTCTATTCTCGCGCAGTTAAGGTCATGCTCGATCGATCTATGTCCCAGCGGAGTTTCTGCAATTTGAAGTTGTCATACAGAGGGGCGGAAAGACAACCGCCTTCGGCATTGACATTAGCGCTGACATTCTCAGCGATCATGAAAGCCAAATCGGATGATGGATCTCACCCCGCCAACATCTCAACGGAGCAGCGACTTCAGATGATTGTGCAAGAATGGCACAATGAGCCAGGTGTCATCAGCAAGTGGCACCTGGACGAAGGGAAGCAAAGAGCAATCCTCAACATCCTCATTGGCACGACTTCAGAAACGAGGAGCATCATCCAGCAGCATCTCAACTACTTTCGCTGGAAGGAATCCGCCCTGTCCAGCGATTTGCTGAAGTCCACTCGCTGGCTGCTCGGCGCGAGCCCCAAGCAAGCCAAAGATGAGATGAAGCGCATCCTGACGGTCAACGACTCTGTTCAAGAAGCATTTATCCTGAACTACATCGCTGGCTTCTGCAAGAGCACCCGCCGGGTCAAGCCCAGCGCTCGCTCCAAGTTGCGAGCAACTACCACAGAGTGGGATCGTTTGGTTGACTACACCTGTGTCATGCTCAATGCGAGGAACAAGGCGGATGCAGTATGGGCTGACAATGAGGAGAAGAAAAGGAGTGTGGGGGCAAGCCTGGCAAGGCTTGGTCAAGAAACTCCCCTCAAAAGATCTTATATAAAACTCAAAAGGTAGCCAGTGAATTGAACTACTTGGTTGAAAAGTTAGAATATGAACAAAGTAGATTGCAAAAAAGGCACATACAGTGACATCATACATTTGTTCAACTGGGTATCGTGTGCGCGGCAGGGACTATATGCCAGAAGTTCTTAGCTGCGTGGAGGTGGCCCTTCCAAATTGGAAGGTGGAGCACCTGTCCTTGTGGAATGAGCTTGTGAATCCTGTGGTGGACATGGATAGCCAAACCGAGGACCTGAGCCACTTGGAGGAGACCACGGTTGCCGCACAGTTTTGTGAGCTCAAGTCCAAGATCGCGTTCCTTGGATATTTCTGGTTCAGTTTTTTTTTTGGGGGGGGCTAGGCCAGTTGAACTGGGCCACCAAACAGTCGTAATTTCGTGAACTGGCATAGGCGTGATGAGCTTGCATGGGTCAAGTTCAAGAATATGGAGAAAAAGAAAGCAGCTCGTGAACATATTGTCTCCGTGACACACGCCAAAGCCCAAAATGCAATTGGGCAAGGGACACTCAGCAAACCAAGTCAATGTTGTTTTGCCGTTCACACTCCAGCGTGGTAGTTTCTCCTGAAAATAGTTTTATGGAAAAACATAATAATATATATTTTTGGAAACTAAGTATAAATTACGCTCTATTCTTGCAACCACAGGATTGTGGAGCGCTACATGGACAAGCATTGCAATCTCACTCTCGTCGCAGATGTGTCCAATGTCCCTCACATTGGTTCCTGGCTCCAGCAGGCTGCAGCAGAGTGTCAAACCAAGGACAGAGATCTGCCCAAACCAGTGTTCTATCGTACTATTTATAAACAATTGATCAACAAATTGATAAAGCCCGCAATAACATGCAGTCTGGCCCATAGCCAGACCTTCACCCCAGGTCAGGCCAGATGATCTTGCCGTTCTCATGGTCATTGACTTCACGAAGATTGGCGTTACAACGACCGCATCCATCAACAAGCACTGCGCTATTCTGCAGAAGGTTCTGCAACGCAATCCCACGCGTTCCCTGCCCCAACGGGTTTTCAGTTCTATGTTTGGAAGCTATGTGTCATGTGTCAAGTGTTGTGTTTTCTTGGAATTTGGGACTTTAATGTGATTTACTTTTGATTGCGCTCGAACGAAATCAGGTAGCGCTGGCTTGATCATTGCTCCTTTGCTAGTCTCCTCGTCCGGTGGAGGATGTCTGAGAAAGGATTACAGAGAGATCGAGGACAAGGCCGCCAACCTTGGAATTGCCTTGAGAAGTGTGCAGATAGGCGTTGACCTTTCTGGCCTTCACAAGAACACAGAACGCCCACTGTACTACTCTGCTTGGTTGGGTGTTAACGATTGCAGTTTGCCTTCAAAGGGTACCGGCCATCGAAAGAACAAGCGGGATGAGTCCGACGGAAGTGTCACTGAAGTCAACATCTTCACCAACAGCGTGCTGTGGAGATTGCAAGGGCTGCCTTTGGATAGTTGGCCCACAGGTCTTGCAGAAGCCGACTTTGTGGTTCCGTCTCCGAAGACTCACCTCGCAAGCTATGATGGCAGGAGAAATTTGAGCGATGTGCAGGAAACATCACAGTGGCTTGGTGGTGAGATGACCTTTGCCAAGTTGATTGAAGGAGCTGTTTGCACTTTGGTTGATTTGAGGAAAGCTTTCGAGTTTGTCTTTGCCAGGTTGAGAGGATCATGTTTGTGTCCTCTCAACCTGTCTTGGTCAGCCAGGTGTTGTTTTGTCAAGCCAAGCCTGTGTTTTGACAGGCGAGCACATCAAGAAGTGCGCAGTTGTGCACAGCACTGCCTATGATGGGGCAATTGAGCGGGCTTGCATCAATTTGGGTGTTCCTGTCATGAGCGTCACCGATACTCAAGTCCACTACAGCTACACGTTGATGACAATTGCCAACAAACTCTTGGAGGCAGAAGCTTAATGCCAACCTGTCAGTCATGTTTAGATGTCGTTCAAAACTTTGTTTACTTTTAAGTTTACTATGCCAGGGGCCCAGTGCTGTTGCAATGCTCATGTGTGTTCCCGTGTTCCCTGCATAGGCTTGGAAAGCTGGCAGCGGTTCCATCGGCAAGTGTACACCAAAGTACCGGCAAACCCCAGTCGATGATGATCCCATCTCCATTGAGAAGCCGGACTTGCTGATTTGCTGCATCGACGATCAGGATCACCTCTCTCTCCCCGGGACCATCCGAGCCCAGTGGATTTCAGACCCGATTAGGGGCAGAGAATGGAGGGAGCTCTTGCAAGGCTTTGACAAGAAATGGAGCAACGCCGCGTCGGATTCCAGCAGTCCTGGGAACGTCCAACCTGCTTAGTCTAGCTCTCCTGGCCATAAGGAAGAGCCCAGCAGCACGGCCGCTACTGAGGAAGTGTCTTGGAGCAACATCTTCCCGGACGAGCCGACAACCGTTGCAGACCTCGAGAGCAAGTATGGCGTAGCATGCCATTCGTTCATGTTGAACACGGAGATTCAGGCTTCCATCCATGATGGCCCTGTGCTATTTCTTCGAGGTGTCGCTGATGGAGAAGTTACTGATGAAGACCCCGCGTTGACATTCGGAGCTGGAAGTTGGTTGCTTCATCAGAAGGCGAAAACCTTCAAACAGGACAGGTTCATTTTTGTTTGGGCTGGTTACCATGAAGACTTGCATTTGCCGAATAAAACTGCAAGTCATTGCTGGCAAGATGTGGTTCTACCAATTTTAATAGTCACATTATTCACATTTTTCAATATATTTTACATTCAATGTAAAATCTAGCAAGAAACCTGTGCAGGAGCACCCAACAAAAGGCTATGAGTTTGTCTTGACAAGCGACCGAGACATTGTGGTTGTGGAGGACATGAAGTTTCAAAGCTGGTGTTTAGTTTGTGAAGTAAAAATAATGTCCATCTGAAACTTTGGGAGGAATCTTAACCTGGTATAATCATGAGATGGTATCACGGTATGATATAATCATGAGATGCCACCCAAACCGCGCTTCGAGGACAAAGAAGGAAATGATGGCATCCCGATGACCCTTCGGTCAGCCCTCCAGCAGGTGGAACTGTCCGGCCTCGTCGACTATGAACTCGCCGGGCACCACTGCGCTCGCCCAGCCTCCGTTTGCCAAAACCAGGAAGAAGAAGATAGGCCGGCGGTTAGCAAACAATATAGCATTAAATCGTGTGTCTGGTTTCAGTTTATGGTTGCAGCTAATGGCCCTTCTGGTTTCAGTTTATGGTTGCAGCTAATGGCCCTCAGGTTCGAAGTCGGGATCAAGGAGGATTCTTGCATGGTTTGGAAGCCATCTGCGGTCCAGTTGAAGAATGTCAAGGCGGCCAATTGCGCTAGCTACTTTGATGCTTCCCAAATCCTTGCATCACCAGCACTGACCCAGGCGAAGGGTTTGAGCACTGTGCAGCCAATGCAAACAGTTCAAACACATTGCTTACTGCTTTGGTTTCAAATCTTTAAAACAATTCCACCACGTTTTCAATAACTTAAATATGTAACAAACAAATGAGAACTCCCCCACAGGTATGGCGCATTCGTGGCTACATCCCGGAGAAAATGGTGGGGGCGGCGAAGCCCCTGATCTTTTTGAAAGCCAAGTTGTCCTTGCCACAAGGGCAATGCAAACGCATTTTGTGAGGTAATCTCGTCAAGAATATGACGGGGCTTTGGGGCCGCTGGACTCTCGCGTGAACAGCTAAGCAGGGGATGAGTGGTCTACGGTCTACAATAACTTATAACAGACCTCAAAACCTTGGAAATAATCCCAAACAACTTCTAATTATAGCCGTGTTGGGCCCTTTGTTAGACTACTCGAGGGGTAATGCAGCTGAAACACGCCTCACACTGAGCCCTCCCGGAAAAGATGCCTCGCTGAACGCCAAGCCCGCAATGAAAGGTTCACACTCCTGGCAGTGCTGGACTGTGTGAGTTTACCTGAGCTTGAAGTGTGTTTTGGCTCTAGTGTGCTCCAAATTTCAAACAGGCTTTGTTTTGGGGACGCAGGTGTGATGGAACTAGGATCGGCAATTGTGTGGGATGTGGATTCCCAGGAGGGTGTGGACTTTAGTGAGCCCAGCCCTCCTGGTTGTGGGTTTCACGCGATCTCACCTGTCCTGCCGGACTTCGCTGGTTTGGAGAAGTATGGCCTTGATGCTTGGGAACCCAATTTGGGATCTGCAGCAATGCCGGTGTTGCCACCAGAAGAAACCAGGCTTGTTGGTGCTGTTGCCTTTCATTCCCTTTCATTCCGTTCATTATCAACACTAGACTATCTATTGAGGACTCTTTGGGTGTGCCCCACAGCAGCTTGTGGCAGGCGACCAGAGCTTCGACGCCTACCCCAGTTCCGGTGGAGCGCTGCTAAGTGCAAGGCGGCCCCGTGTCCGTCCCCATCCTTTCCGGAGCCCCATACCTCAACACCCAAGCGAGAGCTTTTCCCCTCAGATTCCCAAGAGACTTTGGATTTGGGGTTTTGGGAGAGCACGCACCCAGACGCACCCGTTTCAAACGAGATTTGGCAAGATGGGCAAGGCAAGGAGAGCCTAACAGAAGAGAAGACCGAGAAGACAGAGAAGAAGGAGTCCGAGAACAATCCAACAAAGCCTGCAGAAGAGATTGCAGCTCCGGAAGGGCAGACACCCTTGACCCAGAAGTTGACAGACCCAAAACCAAAAGAGGCGACTCCCTCGACCGAGAAGGCCAAGAAGACACACACACCCTTGCCCGAGGGCAGAAGGCAGCCTCACCCGAGAAGACACCGACACCCTTGCCCAAGGAGCAGAAGGCAACCTCACCAGAGAAGACACCGACACCCTTGCCCAAGGAGCAGAAGGCAACCTCACCCGAGAAGACACCGACACCCTTGCCCAAGGAGCAGAAGGCAGCCTCGCTCGAGAAGACACCCTTGCCCAAGCAGGAGACAAAGCCACCAGCAAAGATGGCAAAGAGCAAGAGCGGCCAGAAGCCCAAGGTAGAAAGAAAGACACAGAAAGAGGCAGAAGAGAATCAGAATGCAGACTCGAAGACAAAGTCAAAAAAGGCTGGGGCTGGGGAGGGTGGCAAAACGAAGATGCAAAAGAAGCCAAGAGGCGGTCAGAGCAAAACAAACAAGAGAGAGAAGACCAAAGGCGGCAGGTCAAGGAAGGTGACGACAGGTCGAAGAAGTGTAAAGAAAACAAAGCAGACCTGGAAAAAGACTGAGGCCCAAAAGCAAGTCCATCGGCTGGCCTCAAAACGTTGGCATGACAAATGGATCCAGAAAGGTGTGCCAAGGGCCAGCGTAGCGGAGGTAGAGACTGAGGAGACACGCAGAGCCAAGCAGGTAAAAAGAAAGAGGGAGACACAGAAGAGCCCACAGGAACCAATCCAGGCAGCCCATCCGCTGACCCAGGACAATCTTTTTGGCTTTATTTCCTTTTGCAAGCTTTGAAACAAAGGTGTAAAAAAATAATGATAGCAAGACTTCCTTTCAGCCGTGAAGAGTGCACCCCTCCCCCTGACAAACCTGATGCGTACGTTTTTCATATGTGAAAATCACTTTGGGCAGGAGATTGATGCCCTTGCAGCGGATGGTGTGCATATTTCCCTTCCTCCAACCAATGACCTACGTTCTGCCAAAGCCGCTTTTGTGAACGCATACATGGAGATGCTTACCAAAAAGGAGAACGAACTTGTGACTTCTAGTGGGTCTGCTGAGGGACCTATGCTGACCAATTCGGTCAAATACAAGAAGGCTGTGGCAGCTTGGATGGATTCCAGCCTTCGCTGTGCTCTGCACAGTGGCAAAGCAAAAGGCTTTGCGGGGGTATCATTTTGATGCATCTTTACAGCTTGACTTGACGTCTTGCACCTTGGGGAAAATGACCGAAAGAGTCGCTCGGATACCTCATCTCCCCACAACACCCTTCCCTCAGATTCACCGCCAGCGCTCCTCCTGCTCGTTGCCAGGCAGCCAACAGCAGCCGCTGCCACAGCAGCCAGTGGCTGCTGGTTGGTGGGTTGGGGAAACTGGATCTACTGTAAGTTTCAGACCCAAATACCTCGAAACTAGATCTACTTACTGTGAATATGACATATATATAGTATTATTAATATGCTAACATATCATCGTATATACAGCATCTGTGAGAGATTGATACGTAAACATCTCATCTCAAGACGGTTTGGCCGCTGGCTTTCGCGGTGGAGAACCACCGCCTGGACGAGTCCAGACGAGTCCCTTCGAGCGAAACCAAATCGGCACCGAGGCGTTGCTCGCCGGGCCAGTCAGGAGAGAACGGAGAAACATGAGTTGGTCTACTTCGTTCGCTTCTTGCTATTAGTAGGACGGCCAGGAGCCCCTACTAGTAGCGTCCGAACGCTCCTAGTAGTTGTGCCAGGAACCCCAAATAGCTCCTTGTTAATACTCGCTCACTAACCCAGATCCAGGTTGGTTTTGTTTTTTTTGGCCCTCTTATTCCAGCGGGTCAAACTGGGGAGGTCTCCCTGTTTGAAAGCACACCCGATTCGTTGAGTCAGTTGGTGTTTCAGGGACTACTCGTCCCAATCATACTAGACTTGCATAAAAATGTGCACGGCCGGCGGCACTTTGTAGGACGAGTTGAAGAAACAGGTCGGCTTCAAGGCTGGACGGAGCGTGGAATGGCGACGCCTGGACTTCCAGCGACGGGTCTCGACCCCCAACAGGAGACTCGGCCAGTCTAGCGAACGGGGAGACACCCTGCCAAGTCCAGAAATTGAGAAATATTGAGAAAGGACAGAGACTGATTAGTAGTCAAACTGCGCTTTTCTGGAAGAGGATGTTTAATGTCGAGGTAGGATTAATCAACGGCCCCCCCCTTCAAGGTCAACAAGGTTTGAGATTGGAGGTTTTGGAGATCACATCCCCCTAATAAAGCCGATGACCTGATGATGGATGATGAGAAGAGGACCTGGACCTGATGATGGATGATGATTGAGTGTATGGGACATGAGGAGATGAGAGTTTGAACCATGAGAACCATGAGCACCTCATGTTGAGGATGATGAGAATCAGGAGATCAGTTTCACCATGGACCAGAAGATATTGGATATTGAATAGTAGAAAAAATAAAGTCAATAATCAATACATACATATAATTAAACCATATTAACCTTTTTTTTTTGTTTGGGGGAGCTGGGATTGACTAATAGGGGGAGGTTTCTGCACAGGAAACAATTATTAGGGTGATGCCAAGGTGGAAATCTAGGTTTTCAATCAGTTTAGTATTGGAGGGGTCGAGCGGTGGTTACTTAATCCTATGTCAACATTACCTTTGGCACTCAAACCTCTGGTCGTTTAGATTTCGTCCCCGAAACGATCGGTTGCAGAGCCTCAGGCTGTGGATGACTACGTGAAGAGTGGAACCGTGATCGGTCTGGGCACAGGCAAGGCCGACAAAGCATACCCCTGCTGCAGCAAGGAAGTGAATCTGAGATCTGCAAACCAACAGCATTCATCAGCATTCGCTGGCAAACTGTGTAGGTCCGGTTGGTTCACTCTTGTATGGCGCCCATCGGTTTGTGAAGGTCTGAGCTCTATGCAAACGTCCTGAAAGCCAGCTTTGGATAGAAAGTGCAGAAGAACGTTTTCAGAAGAAGCGCCATGTGTGTGAAGAGGAAGCAATTCACACAGCTCACAAAAGCCATCAGTCTATTTACGAGCAGTTACTAGGGGCTCCTGGCATCGCTACTAGCAGTCGTGGAGTTTGAGGTCAGCCTGTTTCCCAAACGTCATCTCCCTCAGCGGACGCCTCGTTCTCGACTCGTGCCTCTCACCGAACCTTCGTTGCAAGGCTCCACCGCCGCCTTTGCAGTGGAACGGGTGGGCGAGAAGCTAAAGAGTGGCGAATTGAAGGCACGGGGTGGTCATTCCACATGCGAGGCCGTCTGGATTTCGCGTGTGGGCACGCCTTCCAACCCGGGACACGCGCTCGTGGTTTTCTCCGCGCGTGGACCGGGGTTCGCCGATGTCCTCTGGGCGTTGAACGATGGAACTTCCAGGAATGCTGTTAGAAGAACCGGGTCTTCCGAATTCGTCGGTGGGACGGTGCCGCAAGGGTGCATTTTCAAGGTTTCCTTGAATGAGATCACCTTTCACCTAAGATCCATCTACTGTATGTGCAACAATGTTTTGTTGTTCAAAACTACCAAGTATTTCTGGTGGAGACCCTTACCAAGCCACATCATCCTGATGTTCGAGCAATATGCTTTCAGACCAGAGTAAACATGCCAGTTGATCTGGCACTGCGCAGGGACATTGACATTTTATCGCTCTTGGCTGGATTTTGGACCCCCTCCAGACGAAGCATGTTTGTTCTTGCACAACTTCTGCATAGATATATATATCTCCTGGCTGAAATTGGTCTTGTTCATAGCCTCACCATGCAGTTGTTGCTTCTTGGAATGTTCTCTTTTCGGACCTTGAGCCAACTTGAGCCCCTTCGTGATTCAATGCATAGACTTAGACCGTCCGGTCGTATCTCAGGGTTTGTTGCAATACACCTTCAGGACATCATAGCCATTCCTACATCCATTCGCACCAAGGAGCAGGCAAGCAGGGTGGGGGGGTTGAAGGATGGGAGCCTGTCTTAGACGGTTGCTAAACCTGTAGCTGGTTTGGCACACTGAAACGTGCCACGACTGGGACTTACTCAACAAGAGCTGGGCCAGAGCGAACAAAAACCAAACCAGAGGCTTCCCCAGCAACATACAGTACAGGTTTCTTTTGCTTCTTTCTTCTTCTTCTTCTTCTTCTTCTTCTTCTCTTCTTGCTCAAAGATTGAGGCCAAGGTTAGTGGCTAGTGGCACTTGTGATTCCGAACAGAAGTTTCCAAAAACATCCAAAAACGGACCCCTGCTTCAAGCACATGAAGAACACACGAGGACGAAATGTCCCGAAATAATCATGAAACAAGCCTCAGGGCGGAGATCTTCAGGGCCCACCCTGATCTGTGGCCGTTTCTTCCTCAGCTGAACCAACCGCGCAACGTGCCGCGCAACGTGCGAGGCCGAAGGTTTGGGCATTCCCCTGGCCACTCTGGACACCCACTCTGCAGCTCGGAAGCGGTGTCCCGTTGGGCACGGTCTCCGTGGTCTGGCACGGTCTCCGTCGCGGCCGTCGCGGCCGGGTTTGGGGTCTCCGACGACCTTTGAGGTCAGCTGTTGGAACCGGAGGCGATCAACCCACCGGACGTGGAGGATTTGGGGATTTCAAGGGGCTTATTTCGGTACAAGGATAGTTGTATGACTTTTGTTTGACATAGCGCCAGTCTGGGGGCCAAAGGGACTCCAAAACTGTCCACACTATGAACTGACCTTGCCGGATGATGAAAGAAGCGACACTTATTGACATGGGCCAACCTCTGTGGAATGGACATCGGGGATACCTTGGAGGTCATCGCTATTAGGGTGGAGGCCATCGCAAGTAGGTTGGAGGCCGCACTTCGGTTGGAGGGTCAACCTTTGTGGGATACCTTTGGACTCCCCGCTGCCCGAAATCGACGGGCAGCCCAGTCGGAATGGCTCTGGACCTCACACGTTTCAGCAAGAAATCCGCTCCAAGTAGCAAGGACGCTACTAGGTTGGAGGGCATCCCAGAATCCCGGTCTCATTTGGCAATGCTATAGGCCGATTCCGTGTTTGGACTAGTTGTTCTGGGCACTGTGTTCTTCTTCGAAGATTTTCCCATAGAGGAAGTGAGTGCACATTCGGTGCACGTGGGCAACTGCACTCCTGCAGAGAGGGACTCTCAGTCGACCGTAGTCTACCAATGGCTGTCGCTTGATGTCAAGCGAACTGCGCAGGGATTTGAAACGAAAGCGTTTCAAGCTGATCCACGACCAAATTGGCCTTTTGATAGAGTTCAGCGGCTATCGCTTCCATTCCGCCCTCGGCTTCGAATGGATCAAGATCATCCATAAGCTAAACTTCTGCCCGGAACTGCAGTTCCCACCTTATGTCAAGATCGAAATGAGGACTTGGATGTGGCCATCGATGGGGCAGATGAGGAGCGGCGGAGCGGGGATAAGAGACTCTCCCTGCTGACGACTGCCCTGAATAGTTGTGGAAGATCTAAGCAGGTGCTTGTTGAAAGTGATATGGAATTAGATGGGGCGGGGAAGTCCGCAAACTTATAGAATCTTATAGATAAAGAAGACCACGGCCACTTGCCCACAAGGTTGGAGGCCATCGCTGCTAGGTTGGAGGCCATTGCTACTGGGGTGGAGGCCATCGCTTCAGACCTTTAGGCTAAGAGCGATGGCCTCCACCCTAGTAGCGATGGCCTCCAACCTAGTAGCGTCCTTGCGACTAGTAGCGACGGTTGTTTCAAACTTAGGGAAATTATCCTCCTTCTGTGCTGGTCCTTTGCAGGTGGACCCAGCTCTGAACTTGGTCAAGGCGAGGAACGCCCCGATTGGCACGCAGCGCCGAATGCGTGCTACTGGGTTCTCCCGTGCTCCGAAAGCAGAAGAATGATTGGTAGTCGAAGACACCCCATCAGAAGTTTGCATCTAAATCGCCCCAACCAATTTGAGTTCATTGGTTGACCTTACTTGGATTTACTGTAATTTTATCATTCACAATGCTCCCTCCCACCTCTTCTCCTCGCCACTTTCCTCTTATTCCATTCGTTGCCAGTAGCCAGACACTCAGCAGCGCGGTGGTTCACCCTGGGCGACACCGTACTGCTCATCGGCAGTACGTTTGGGCTCGCCCTGTTTGCAGTATGTCTACCCTCACTCGGAACTCGGTGTGAGAATCCACAGCAACGAACTTGCGAAAACAGACTCAGCTCAATCACCAAGACAGTGCTACAACAAAGTGTATCTCCAGATGCTTGGCCCGTCCCTTTTTCTTCAGCCAGCGCATGAAACCATCGGATTCTGCCCCCATCAAGTCAAAGTGTGTATCAAACCACCCTGCAGTTCTTTCCCTGGACCACTTGAGAGGCCATGTTGTCACTGCGTCTTGATTCTCTGCACGGCCGACCTTCGTTTGGCCGATCTTCGTCCAAGCGGTTCACCGTCTTTCCGCTTGTGACACTGGATCGTCCTTCTCTTCACCCCGGATCGTCCTCCCGGGCAATGCCGGGCAAGGCATCTATATTCCATGTGCCATTTGAGAGTCTGGGTATGGAAGGATTCCTTCTCCGACAGCAGTCCTCATTCCGCTGGACATCCCGTCCGCGCATTCTTTGTCCGAAACGCCGCGGACCGGGTTCACGGTGCTGTTTTTCGCTGCTCCAGGGCGGAGGAGGCGCGCTCTTCCGGGAAAAGATCGTAGAGATGTGTGCAAAGAAGTGGCTTGGTGAGGGAGATTGACACCTGAGAGGGAGATTGGGAGGGATTTTTGTGAGACAAGGACGTCATTTTGGCTCTTGACATCACCCGTGCAGGGTGTCCAAGTTGAAGAACCAGGGTGTCCATGCATTTTGTGAAGGAATTGACACATTTTTTTCACTTCCGAGTTGCGGTTGATTTTGTGATGATGTGATGTGGCCTTTAACCTAATAGCAAAAGGAAGCTAGTAGCAATGGGCTCCAACCCGGGGTGCTTCCGCTGAAGTTTCCAGTTGATGGATCCCCGACTGACTCTTCAAAAAGGCGGGAAATCCTGTTGCACCCCTCGAGATATTTAGAGTTAATGATTAGTATACGCCGTAGACGCATTCTCGGAGCTGAGCCGAGCAAACACTTCGGCTCATTGACGCTGGTCCCTCCTCAGCACCCTGAGGTTTATTGTGATTGTGGACGAGTCCAAGCTTTGTGATGGCCGGAACTGCTCAGTCTCCACGCGGCCGGTTTTGAGAATCGTACTCAACTGTCCCGTAATTATGACGTCGTCGTTGATCTGGCATTTGCGGCGAGTTCTGGAGCAGTTTTGCAAGCAGTTTCAAAGACTAAAGACATACCAAAAAGCTTCTTGTTACTAGTAATGGCCTCCAACCTAGTAGCGATGGCCTAATAGCAAAAAGTACATGACAATTCTTTTTTTTCCCACTCCACCAGCTGCCCTGACCTGTGTCGACTCCGCTCCATGTGTCGTTCTTCACGAAATTCGATCTCTTGGGGGCTTTCGCAAAATCCAATATCTAGGTGACGTGAAACAATAAGCTACTAGGAACAAGTGCATCGCTAGTAGCAACAGGTGCCTTACTACTAGTAACAAGAAGCTATTAGCTTATTGTTTCTACTGGCTTCTTGTTACTACTAGTAAGGCACCTGTTACTACTAGCGATGCACTTGTTGAGCACAGGCTCCTGGTTTCGCCACCAGTTAGGCTCGGCCCGCAGCTGCTTCTGCTCCAAAAAGGGAACGGCCGAAGATCAGAAGCTTAGTCAGATTGAAGACATGTCCTACACCGGCACTTTGAAGAGGCGCAAACCGTCACGCCTGGTTGGCTTTTCGTGTTTTTTTTTTTCAAATGTTTTTCCTCAAACGTTCACAGAGAAGACATGTCGACTTGATTTGTTGGGCCTGGCCTTTTTCGGAGTAGCTGGTGACCGGAGATTCAAACCGGGGTGTTGAAACGAGGTCTTTGGTAGGAAGAGGTCAAGGACCAAGTCCTTTGGATTGATTGTTTTCCCCTTGGGTGGATCCGCCTTGGGGTCTTTTCTTGTCCTTTCTTCGGTTCGAGCATGGTAGAGACTTTTACTGCTTTCCAAGCTGGAAGAGATTGGTCCAAGATCTGAAGAACGGACTGCGGGGTCGATCGTAGTTGGCACCCATTGGCCGGAACATGCCGGAACTGGTGTTGGGTCTGTGCCAGATGCCGTTCAACCCATCCGTTCAAGGCGGTCCATGACATGAAAAACCATAGTCCATGCCCGACGCATGACAATGACATCACCATGCCCAAGAAAGTGACGGTGATACTTTCATATCTTTGATCAAGTTAAGATGACACAGCTGGCTCTGCTATATCGACAGTTTTGCAGGGTCTTCAAAATCACATTTTTACAACGGTATGTTTTTTTTTTGTGAGTTTCAGCTGTGGTGGTGATGGATCCTGCCTGTAGTCATATGCTTGCCTCAAAGATATGCATGTCTCAGTATAAGCACTTACATGGCGAAACCACAAATGGATCAGATTAAAGCAGTTATTTGTATTTTTTTCATGGTCACTGCAAAGATATCCTTTTACTATTTGTTGGTTGATTAACGGAGGGGATACCCGACAGGTGGAGCTTGTTTCAAGTTGCTACACGACATCAGATCAGATATTGACATTATTACAGTATCGAATCGTGATGGTATGATGGCCTTACCACCTCGGGTCTAGCTTCTTGCTACTAGTAGTAATGCCCTTGTTACTAGTAGCTTCTTGTTACTAGTAGCGATGGCCTCCAACCTAATAGCGATGGCCTCCACCTAATAGTGTCCTTGCTACTAGTAGCATTCTTCCAGCAGTTGTCAGGTTTGTGGAAGGCAAAGGCTTCGGCTTCATCGAGAACTCGGATGGTTCCGGCCGGGCGGGCCCAGCGCTGACCTTTTGCAGATCTTCCAGGGATTCCCTCTGACCCTCCAGCCACAGGGGTCTATTGCACTAGGGAGAGCCTCCTGGCCCAATAGGTAGACTGGTCTATTTTCCCATCTTCTTCCTCCTTCCAGAGAGTCAAACTTTTTCTCCCTAATGTTCAGTACACAAAAAACGCCAACTGCTGAAGATGAACATCCTCACCTCAGCTCACGAAATCCAGGTGATGTTTTCGTGCATGTGACGAACCTGACGAACGGCGGATCGGAAGACATGGTCGTGGGCGCGGAGATGAGCTTTGACATCGAGGAGGACCGTCGTGCGGGGTCGAAACCGAAGCGACCAGCGACCAGCGACCTGAAATCAGTTACTAGTTGTATACTATAGTAGCTTCTTAGGTAACTGATGCTCCCGTTCGTAGCGAACCTTGTTACTACTAGTAAGGCACTTGTTCCTAGAAGCGATGCACTTGTTACTAATAGCTTCTTAGGTACTAGCTTCTTTGCTCTTAGTAGTACGGCCAGTTTCGCCCCTACTCGTAGCGTCCGATCGCTCCGTTCGTAGCGATGCCAGGAGCCCCGAACGTAGCTTCTTGTTTCTAGTCGCTTCTTAGGTACTAGTATATAGCACGGCCTGGAGTGCCCCGTTCGTAGCGATGCCCTGACCGCTCCGTTCGTGTAGCGGCACCCGAGACCAGGCGAAATCCGAGCCGTCCGCAGCTCCAAACTTCCAACCCAATAGGATTCCAACAGAGGTTGAAAGACCCTATAGACTATCCCATAATTACCCCGGTCCTAGTTCAGGTCACTTAACCTCTCTTGGTTGGTCCAGTTTCTTTTTTTGAACAGGACCGGCGCAGCGGCAAGAATCGCGCCACCAACGTGACCCTCACGAACGGCGGTTCAGGTGACGTTGTTTCGCCGGTGACGATCCCGAACGCTCGACGCGACCCGGGTCATCCAGGGTCGCCTGAGTGGAATTGATGGAGTCTGGGTCTTCATCTTTTCACACGGTTTGGAGGTGTTTGGAGAACATCCGGTTGGAGCACCGATTTGAAGCCTCTGACGCATATCTAATCATCAGATCCCACACGATCTAGGCTTCCGTTTACATCCCTAGGCTTCCGACCACCATTATTTAATAGGCTTTACCGAACTACCATTGTTCTACTAAGAATCTAACACTACGGAACCAGGTCAACCATTTTTGTCATGGTTTTGGAAGTCTAGGGCATTTTGCAAAATTCGCCCTTCATGGAAATGCGTGACTTACACATGTACACAATACTTGGGAAGCATCCTTTTAACATGGGTGGTGGTTTCAGATATTTTTATTCTCAAGCTTTACTTGGGATCATTGAACCCACCGACTCATAGTTGTTTTAAGTTGAATCCACCAACCAGTCATCCGCACTCCACGTTTGAGGAACGCTGCTCCGTCGCACTCCACACCGGGCTCCAGGTGGCGGCGACCGCGACCGCGACCGCGACTATGGCCGGAGCAAAGGCTCTGGCAAGCGTGATCGCCGCTTGGCCTTTATGGATCTGGATGTCAATTGCCACCTATCGTCTGAGCCATGGCCTCCAAGCTAGCGATGGCCTCCAACCGTCTGAAGCGATAGGGGTGCGAAGAACTCCAGAATTTCCATTTGGTTTGGGAGATGTCATTGCTTTCGAGAGCTGAAGGGTCAGCCGTGTGAGGTGGGAATTCCCAGGAGCCTGGTCCCAACTGGCCAATTTCAATCCAAAGAGCTGGTGACCAGCTGGTTGTTGATGTTCCTGATGTTCCCGATGTTGTGCAACACCCTTGAATGCATTTTGTCGACATATCAATGTCCCAGACACTCCATGTATGTCATATTGACCTACATTGGGGTGGTTCCAGGGATCAATGTATAGGCATCATATACTGTATTCGCTACATGGAGTGTCTGGGTCTTATTTGTTTGCAAAAGCGATGGCCTCCAACCTGGAAGCGCAGGCTATGATCCGTACTGAAGTGCCACACCGGGCGAAGAGTGCTGTGACTGGAGCTCACAGCACGTGCGGCTCGGACCGGGCAAGGACATCGGACGGGGCCTTGAAGCACCTGGAGAGCTCTCAGTTGGTTAGGTGAAGGATTTTGCATGTTTCCATTGCGTTTGTAGTGACATCGTGTACAATGAATTTAGTGGTCTTAGTATTCTTCCAGGACCAAAGCTGACTTGTGGCCAACTGCTCTCCGAAATAGTCTATTTGTGGAACCTCCTCTGTACAGGTTAGAAGTTTTGCCTTGCATAGCCTTGTTTTGGCCTCTGTGAAGCTTCCAGAGGTGTGGTGGCTTGTGCAGGGCTCTTTGTTCTGGTAGAGAGGTTTTCACATCGTTGCGTGCATCGAAGGGCTTGCGCTGCATGCTGTATGACGGATCTGTGAAAAATCTTCATCTGCGGAACCGGAATGATGTGAAGGACTTGAAGGAATGGTCAAAAGGACCGGAGATTATGACCTAAATGCAGAAGTCAAGTCACTAAACATTCCATGTCTTTCTGGGAACAGGATGGAACAGGTATTGAACGATCTGTGACTGTTCTCCCAACGTGCTCCGCCTGCAGCCACTGGACCAGAGCACGAGCACCCGACGAGGGACACCCGCATCCGAAGGAAGCATGGCACACGTCGGAACCCTGAAGAGGCGGGCAATTGTGGAGTGGAAAGGACGTAGAGTAACATATAGTAACATATTGTACCATCAAGTGATTGGGGAACACATCGAATGAATATCAATGAATATCAATCTAGTAGTAACACGAAGCTATTAGTAACAGGTGCATCGCTAGTAGTAACAAGTGCCTTACTAGTAGTAACAAGAAGCTATTAGAAACAAGGCGGAGGTTTCGTCTCTGCCCTGAACTCCGTGAGGTTTGTGGAAGGCAAGGGCTTCGGCTTCATCGAGAACTCGGATGGCTCAGGCCTCGAGTTCTGCGTAAGCGGGCTGCGCCACGGTGTCATCACGGGTTCGACCGCCGTGAAAACCGCGGGCATCACATCGACCGGTGTGGGCCGCCAGAATGTATGAAGGAGGCCGTTGCTCAGTAGGTTGCAGACCATCACTAGTAGGTTGGAGGCCGTTGCTCAGTAGGTTGCAGACCATCACTAGTAGGTTGGAGGCAGTTGCTCAGTAGGTTGCAGACCATCACTAGTAGGTTGGAGGCGGTTGCTCAGTAGGTTGCAGACCATCACTAGTAGGTTGGAG
>CAXAMN010006858.1:177056-217788 GCA_963970005.1 Durusdinium trenchii
GGAGGCGGTTGCTCAGTAGGTTGCAGACCATCACTAGTAGGTTGGAGTCGGTTGCTCAGTAAGGCCATCGCTCTTAGGTTGAAGGCCATTGCTATTATATAGGTTGGAGGCCTTCGCTTAGTAGGTTGGAGGCCATCGCTGGTATGTTGGAGGCCATTGCCCTTTAGTTGGAGGCCGTTGCTATTAGGTTGGAGGCCATCGTTAGTAGGTTGGAGGCATTGAAAATTAGGTTGGCCATTGCTGGTCGGTTGCGGGCCATCGCTAGTAGGTTGGAGGCCATCGCTAGTAGGTTGGCTGGAGGCCATTGCTACTAAGTTGGAGGCCATTGCTTAGTAGGTTGGAGGCCATCGCTATCTGGTTGGAGGCAATGGCTCTTGGGTTGGGTTGGCTCCTAAAGAAAGACCTCTTAGACCTCGCCAGGGGATGTCTTCGTGCACTTCTCACAGCTCACGAATGGCGGGTCGGACGACATGATCGTGGGGGCCGAGATGAGTTTCGACATCACCGAGGACGGGGGACGACGGCGTGGGAGGACGGGGACGGATGGACTGCAGGACTTGTCACACCTCACAGCGTCACCGAGGTTCGTCTCTAGGAGGTTGTGGGCGTGGAAAAGCCCCGGCTTGAGCCGGTGAAACAAACGCTATAGGCTATAAGTACTTGAGAGTGAACTAGTAGCCTCGCAACGGGGTTTATTACTTGTTCTATTCTTTTTGGAAGTATATGTTGATATGATATGTGTTTCAGTAATGTATTTTTGTTTATGATATATTGTATTCTTATTTTTTCCCGAATGCTTAGGGAAGGGTTTTTGCGTAACTTTGGGGGTCTGGGGGTAGAGCCTTGTTCGCGACGTGTTGTGGTAGCGTTTGTAACCGTCCGCAACCGTTCGCGGCTGGGTCGCTATGGCGCTGACAGTGTGCGAAAGGATTTTCTCGTGACAAGCATGACAGCCACCACGCCGTGCCCTACCCCACACCCTCGAAGACGCGCCACATGGAATCACAAAAAACCATAAAACATCACACATGGAAACACATTGAACACATATTTGTCCATGTTTTCAATATGTGTCCATTAACCTTTTTTTTGTTTATTTTTCTATTATTTCCGTGCAGCGCCTCTTCGAGGAGGTAGGGCACGGCGGTGGCTGGAAGGTAGCGGCTGGGTTTGTAGGTCGCGCAGTGGCCTCTAAGTCTGGAAACAACGCCCGTTAGCGTTCTTCAACAGATACCTCCAACCTAGTAGCTTCTTGCTACTAGTAGCTTCTTGTTACTACAGGTGAAACGATTCCCAGTGAAACGATTCACCAGGGAGCTTCTAGCTACTAGGGATGGGTGTTTGGATTTTAGGCAACATGTAGAATGCTGGAAGAGGGCGTGCATAGTTTCCGTTTTCCACAGCGTGAATTTAATGTATATCCTTTGCTGGAAGCCAGCACTTTGCAAACCAATCTTCAACTGAAGAACAGTAATGCAAGAAGAGAAACCCTGAAGAAGTCAGTAAAAACACACACACAGACACACACACACACACATCAAGGAAACATAGCCAAGAACGTTTACTTTAAAACCACAAATGACAACATGAATAAGACACTTAAACCCATGAGACAAACATAGAACAAACAACCAAAACATAAATCACCTTAAAACCCAATACAACATATTACACTACTTAAGCAGACCTGGTGGCTTACATTTTAAGTCTCAACGGTATACGATCCGATTGCTCGAGACAAAGGTTGTCCTTTCGGATCTCTGATCCGCTGTGTCTATGCGGAAGAGCGTCTGTGGGGTTCCCAGGATCCCCGCAGTGGGAAGACGAAGGCGACCAATGTGACCCTCACCAATGGTGGGTCTGGTGAACGACTCGCAGGCAGGGTGGATCCGGTGCACATCAGCCTATATCAAGTTGCTGAGTTGTAACAAGAAGCTACTAAGCTACTAGGAACAAGTGCCACGCTAGTAGTAACAGGTGCCTTACTAGTAGTAACAAGAAGCTACTAGGAACAAGTGGGCACTTGTTGTGCTCCACGATTTCGTCGTCAAAGGACCGGTTGCCTTTGACTGCCTCCGGAGTTTTTTTTTTTTTTCAGAAAGCTTTGTTACTAAGAAGCTTCTTGTTACTAGAAGAGATGGCCTCCAACCTAATAGCGATGGCCTCCACCTAGTAGCTGCTTTTTACTAGAAAGCTTTGTTACTCAGGAATGAGCTATGGCGGTGGCAAGGGCAAAGGCAAGGGCAAGCGCGACCGAGCTTTGAAGCTGTTGGACGGTTCGTCGGTTCGTCGGTTCGTCGGTTCCGCTTCGTCGGTTCGTCGCGGTCGCGCACGTGTTCTCCGGTGCTTTCCGAACGCTTTGCTCGTCGGTTCGTGACCCCGAAGCATCGCATCGAAGAGAACCTGAAGAAAACGACCCTTCGGCTGTCCAAGGATACGACCCCTACTGAAGGGCGACTGCTGAACCAGCAAGCAGATGCTGCGGTTCATGCCCTTGCAGGGGCGTGAAGCTCCTTTGTTCCAGGAGATGGAGATATGCCGGATCATTATGTTATTGTGACATGCATGACACCTGCCCATTGCAACCATGCTCATATTTCATAGAACTGTTGTGCTCTCAGCCTCGAGGCCCGGCTTTTTGTTCTCTCCTTAATGATCTATTTGTGAAATCTCCTCTGTACAGCAAAGTTTTGTCTTGCACCAGCACGACGTGGCTATTACCGTCGGTCAAAATCAAGCGTTTTGTAATGCTGGAAGCTGTGAAGGTGCAAGGCTCGGTTTTTCTCTCAGAGCAGTATTCACCCAGTTGCATGCATCTTAAGAGAGTTGCATGCTATCAACTATGCGGAAGCACGGTCTGTTGAAGAGGGAAGAAGGGACAGGCTGTCCAAAAGCTGCAGAGTTTAAGCGGGACTTGTCATGAAAGTTGTTTTTGGTTGAGCGCCAGTGCCGAACGAGTGTATTCCGGACGAAAGAGGGATTTTGAAGGACGACGCAGCTTTGCATGCTGAGATTTGAAACACCACCAAGATAAAGCCTCAGTAACAAGGACGCTATTAGGGGCTCCTGGCATCGCTACTAGGAGCAATTTCGATCACATTTGAAGAACCATACTCTCTTCGCTTCGCTTCGTGACGACCGCGCGACATCGCCCGAAAACACGCGAACGCGAGACATTGGGCGCATCCACCGCCGCATGAACGTCCGATCGCTCCGTTCGTAGCGCCTAGGTTTGGGTCCCGGCTTTCCAGTGCCCGTGGAGATCGTGCCCTTCTGCTCGGGCCCTCGGGAACGGGAGACCGACCACCAGGGGCGGTTTCTCTCCGCGTGCGACAGGAGAGATGAGATGGGTCTGTTTCGGACAGTTGACCACAGTTGGCATGGACATGGGAGTTGTTCACCATCTCCACTTTGTTGATGCCATGCCGCAGAAATGGTTTCGGACAGGAAGAAAATGATCACTTGGATGTTGCCCGACTGAGACAGAGACATGGATTGATCGACTGGGTCAGGTCACCTACAATCATGGACTGTATTGATCCATACCATCATCAAATCTTGGATGTTCATTGGATGTTCAACACATGTTCTTAAGTGTTTTGTCTAACCAACCGCCCGAACTGGAGTTTCACTCAAGGCCACGAGCACACCATGCGGCAGATCGCGGCGCTGCCCGCGCTCGCCGGATGTGAGCCGGTGCTAAGGCAGTGCGACCAGTTCTTCGCTCGGACCAAGAGAGGTTGAACTCCCCCATATACCCCATCCCATATGAACGACGAACACAGCGTCCTTTATGGTCTCTCAACCTCTCTTGGGAGCTTCTTGTGTTTTGCTACTAGTAGTAAGGCCAAGAGCCGCTAGTAGCGTCCTTGCTCCTAGTAGAGATGCCCTTTGCTCCTAGTAGCTTCTTGTGTTCTGCTGTTGCGAAGTTTTGTGTGGTGTCCACGGGTGGTCTTGAGAGCGACAGCGAATCGTCATGCTGTGGGGGGCACCGTGAGTGCTCTGTGCGGCGAGGTGTCCGATGCGTGCTGCCTGAGCGATGGCCTCCAACCTACTAGCATAAGGAACCTAATAGCCATGGTCTCCAACCTAAGAGCGATGGCCTCCAACCTACTAGCGATGGCCTCCAAGGTAAGGGCGATGGCCTCCAACCTAAGAGGGATGGTCTCCAACCTAAGAGCCAACAGGTTGGGGAACGTCGCCAACAACCAGAAGGATGGAGATGAACCAGCCATCACGGACAATGGGAACTATATCGTGGACCTGAAGTGCTCGCCTCAAAGATGGGTGTTTGAAACGGCCTTCCATCTCCTTTTGGCGCGCGCTGGCTGGCTCGGGGGGTTAAGATAGATTGCTGTTTTCAAACGAGGTGAGACCTAAAGAGAATCCAGCTTTGCTTGAACATCAGGGACCACCTAAAGAAACGCACTTGGAAGGTAGAATCAAGCGACCAGCTGAGTATGGCCGGCCTCTTGAGCTTGAACCGAACCGGAATATACAGCTGTTGCTTCGATACTTGACACATGTTGAGACCTTACACAGGGCTCCATTTGTAAGGGGTTCTACTGTTTCGTCTTCGAATGTTTCCAGACCATTGACAACTGACACCTGCCATGCCATGATGCTCAGATCCTCAAATGTAAAGGACCTCCAGATGCATTTTTGCTGTTCTGCTTCAAGTCTACACGTTCGTTTTTACCCTAGGGTTCCACCTCAGAAGGTAGTTTCAGACTAGTTGGGGGGTTAGAACATGAACTGAGGCATCTCATGCACTGTATATATATATATATCTGTATCGTTGTATATCCAGCCCTTCAATTCACACACCTAGGAGCCTGACAGGATCTCACACACAAACACGTGGACCTGAAAGGTCTATTTTTTTCCCTCACAAACATAGGACCTTAAAATCTCACTAACCAGGTTCCAAGAAGCGACACCTGAACCATTAGTAGCGTCCGATCGCTCCTAGTAAGGCCAGGAGCCCCGTTCGCAGCGTCCTTTGCTCCCAGTTTGGAAGAAACCCTTCCAAGTGCTTTGTCACCTCACCTCCCAAGGTTCACCAGCCCCATCAAGGACGGGACGCTTTGACCTCGCCGAACTCGGCGCTTGGAGGGAGGCGGTTCATGTGAAGATGCCACGATTGGCAGGACCCTGTGGCCGCTGGCGAACAGCTCAAGGACTGCCACCTGGGGCTTGTGGGCCATGGATATCATGGATTTGGGGGCTCTGACTGGTTCAGTCTGAAGCCCCCGCCTCGACCCGCCGTCTCCCACCTCCTCACATACTGCACGTACCTTTTACCCTGCAGAGGTGGAAAAGGAAGAGAAGGTGCCTACGATCGACTCTGGGATCGACCCGTAGATTTACGGCAGACGGATGTAGATAGATGAGTGTTGTTCAGAGGTTTCTGGTTTTAGAGGTCTTGGGCATGCACCAATCCACCATCCACCACAGGCATGCGGCATGCCGCACCCGAAGATAGACATCTGGGAGACGGCATGCTGACTTGAGTCAATTTGGGTGTGTATTTTAATGAGGAGACATCCAACAAATGGGTGTTCGTCTATTTTCCTTCTTCCAGTCAGTCTTAGGGAGGTTTTCCTATTTTTAATACACACCCATTTTGAGGATACACATCTGATCACTTTCACAGGTCAAAAGGGAGCTTTGGGATCAATACTTTTTGTCCCTTGTGACTAGTAGCTTCTAGCTACTAGTAACAGGTGCATCGCTAGTGACAAGTGCATTACTAGTAGCAAATAGCTATGTTCGTAGCTTGAGAAGCTACTTGTTACTAGTGCCCTTGTTACTCGAAGCGATGCCGTTGTTACTTGTGTCTGGTCCCAAAAAGGTCATGGAGACGGATCAAAAAGAACCGGTTGTGCTTTTTGGATGGGGGATTTGATTCTAATGGACTAATCAACTGTATAAATATGTCGATATACATCTGTCAACAGGGTTTTGGGTGAGACATGACCGGCTTTTCTTTGCAGGCGACGGTGGGTGTGGTGGACCATGGCCTCTTCACAGGCCGTGTAGAATTGGATGACGGGCTTTGTGAGATTTTGTGACAACACATGTCCCATCCATGACTCGTTCTTGAGTGCTGACATTTATGTGTTGAACTGTACTGTTCAAGAGTATGGAGGTACTTTGAAGGATCTTGAAGACACATATTTAGCAAGTACTTCCCTTCTCCTAACCCAAAAGGCCCTCTAGCAGAATGGGCGGAATACTAGCGTGATTTTCATCTACTGTGGCATCTACATCAGATCTCCCATTCATCCAACATCTCTATTGAACACCATGTCTTTGGCTCCGAGAACGTGAACGTGGCTCCGGAGAACGGTCCCTGTGGGCGCGGGCGCCTTCTCCGTGGCGCGTCAGGCATGACCACCGCTTGCATTGTGGCTGGCTCTGATGGCATCATCGTGAAGGCACCGCGCGTCCGAGAGGATCGCCGTGAGCCGGCCGTGATGGTCCACACGATTTGGGAGCCCAACCCACGTGGTCAGCTAGGAGCTGAAGATGGTCGGCTTGATCCATCTCTTCCACATTTTTTTCTGAGGGGGATAGCCCAGGACCGGCCCAGGATGGCTGGAGTAAGAGTGACACCTCTTTGAGGCCCCAGCTGTGCGGCCTTGTTGGAATACCTACCCGAGACAAAAAGAATCCACCCTGACGAGGATCGATCCAATCGACCTTTCTTCCTTTTCTTGTCTTCTTTGTTTCTAACAGCAATGCCTTAGCAATGCCCTCTACCTCTAACCTACTAGCGAGTTGGCCTACCTATTGGCCATCCACCGAGCTCTGAAGGTCCAAGTCTTGACAACGGTTTTGAACGTCCAAGTCCGACAGTTCTGACGTCCTGAAACGAAAGGGAAGACGGACCGGACGGAGAGCCGAAGGGCGCGCTCGAGACGGGGGGTGAAATTCATCGTGGTGGAGTCCTGGGCACTGGGCACTCGGTATCGATGTGGTGGTGGTGCGAAAGCGGAAGACGACGAAAAGGGGTTGCTGCTCACGGTGAGTCTGGAACATCCGTTGAACGTGCTTTTACCAGGAGCCCCGTTCGTAGCGTCCGAACGCTCCGTTCGTAGCGATGCCCTTTGCTCCTAGTAGCTTCTTGTTGCTAGTAGTAAGAATGCTCCTAGTAGTAAGGCCAGGAGCCCCTAGTAGCTTCTTGCTCCTAGTAGCGATGCCCTTTGCTCCTAGTAGCGTCTATCTCTACTTTTTCCTTTTTCCGCGGCCAGGAGGCCTAGGCACGACTCCGCAGCTGAGATCTCGCCGGAATGGCCAGATCGGGCCGAGGGCAACACCTTCTGCCTGGAGGTGCTATTTTCTTTCGTTTTTCCGCTTAGACATTCTCTCAAAAGGCCGAGCTACAAGGAGACGTTATTTGGGAACTGAATGACTAGTGGATTGACTCTATGCTGACCCAGATGAGGAGGTTTTGCTGAGCACTATCGCACATGCACCGCGAGAGAAAAGCAGAACCTGCTGAATCAACCTCAAGTCAGTCACCAAGCATCTACACATCCAATTTAAAGCGTCAGTGATTGAAGAATCAGACGGACACATGCAAGGAACACAGAACGAACGCAACGACAGCGCTTTCTGGCATCTCAAGTTCCACCTGGGATTGAGAGGCTTGATGAAATCAAGGCGACTGAAAAAAGAAACACTCAGTGCAGGAGTGCAGTCGGCAAGGTCCTTGTGGATGGACGTAAGCGTGGGGATGAATTCCTACAGTCGAATACGGGCCAGTCGTGAAGGGGCAAGTCGATGGGGAAGTCGTGAGGTGTGGATTTCCACAGAATGCCAACGAGTTCTGTAGTTCAGGAAGCCGATAGCCAGGAACACATTCAGAACTATACATGAACTCTACTATATACATATTATATATAGGTTGATCGGCAGACACATCCGACTAACCCATACCTCACAGTGCTTCTCTGGTGCAAACCAATCCAAAAGTACAGCGCAACATGTTTCCTTGGCTAGGCTTGAGCAGAACTCTTAAGAAAATAAGGCTCTTTTTCAAACAGATCTTTTTGATCTTTAATGTTCCTCAACTCCTAATCCTAGGTTGGCCGCAAAAGGTTTCAATGGAGAGCTGGACCCGGTCGATAAACGCAAAGCGACCCATTCGATGTGATCGAATCAACTTCTACGGACGACTTGTCTACTTCTTTGGAGCGGAGCCATCATTTGACGTCCTCCAAGAAGGGCAGAGGATTCCAGCACTTGTTTAAAACACATGGGTTCCTTTTTGAGACACCCAACTTGCAACACTTCTGATCACTAAAACGAACCAAACATGCAGACTCAATGGGTTATTTTCTCCGAATCAGGCATGCGGATCCGGCTCGGGGTGGTAAACGGGACCCAACGGTGATGTCGTTCATCTACGGCCTTCCAAAACAGGTCTGCAGAAATCCTCCGTGTCGCGCTCTGAAGCGCTCTGAAGAGCCGGCCCTCCTCCTCCTCTACTCCGCCGTTCCGACAGCTCTTCGGACAGTGGGACGAGCAGACGATTCACAGTCCCAAATGGATTTTAGTAAGGCGACCCGCCAGCCCAATGGGGTTTCATTGGGTTTTAGTCTGTCTATTTTTTCCTTCTTTTTAGGGGCTCCGAACGTTTGGGAGTTTTTCTATTTGAGCTACACACGTCCCACGTCGGGAGGACCCACGTCCCACGCCACGTCCCAAGCGCCGACTTGCCGGACACCGGTTGTGATCCGTTGTGCCGTTGCACTTGTGACGTTCGTAAGGCCAGGAACCGCCCGACGTTTGTAGCCCTTCTCGCTCGGTTCAGCTACTCGGCCTCCAACCGCTTCGAACGCTCGCGTAGGAAGGAGATTGTGCGCATCTTGGGGCATTTGCCGCTGATCCGCGAGGCGACGCTCGCTCCGCGGGTGGTGTTTTCGGCGGGACTCTGCCTCGCTGGACTCGACGTGACGGACGACTGGTTTTTCTGTCAAGAGGAATGATTCAAAGCGATCTGGACATATCTGGACTGGGTTCACGTTCAAGACACAACTTGGATTCCTTTTGCTCTTTCAAAGCTGCGACACCATGCTACACCCTTGGGCCAAAAGGGAGGTGCAACATGACACCAGACTTCGATCCCAAGTCTTTCAGTCTAGAAAGCCGCCGTCCTAGTGGCCCGCATTGCTTCGACCGGGCGAGACCCCAATCTCGTCTCGTCTCGTCCTCGTCTCCTCGACCGGTCGTCACCGCCCAGTTTCGGGACCATCCCGGAGAGCGGCCGGAGCGCGGCGAGCGCCCGGGCGCCTGGCGGCTGCGATGATGGCTGGGAGTTTTCTGAGTTCGTTTCAACTCGTGCACTTGGTGCTTTGGGCGGTTTTCGATTCTTTCTGAGAAGTGTGAAGAGCTTCGGTCTCCCCAAAACTCACGGGCCTTGGCCAGACGTGCAAAGTTCTTCGTGGCGAAATGCAGCACTTGCAGTGTGAGGGATTTACGCCGAATAGCCCAAAGCAGACTCTGGCATGTTTCTGCATGTGCAGGTGCATTGAACAGAAGGGATTCCCGACCTAGCACCCAGATTCCGAAAAGGAAATGAGTGGAGAGGTTCCTGGAATTGAGATGAAATTAGTATTGTCGAGTATTTTGGGGAAAGGATTTCCGAAGGAATTCACAGAAGGAACCAGTTAATAAGAATGAACTGAAAGGCACGAACACAAAAAATAGAGCTAACGTTTCTATTTTTGCAGCCAACAAAAACGATTCAGCTTCATTTGGGTGCCAGTTATTTAGGGGCAATCAGCTGTCGGGACCACAAGGAGAAAGAATCATCAAAGAAGCAGAAGAAAAGGCAGCAAAAACAAGCAACTTCCTGCAAGCAAGCAACCATGAATAGGCAACATGATTCAATCCCAATGACGCACCAGAATGATCTGCTGCTGAAGTAAAGAACACAATAAAGACAAGCAAATGGCAACCAATCAACAATGAATAGGACCATGATGTATCACATATTTGGGGGTTGGTTTCTTCGCACGTTGGCGTTGGCGGTCGTTCCGTGGAGTTCCACCGACGGCTTGTTGTCACTTTGGAGGCTTTTGGCCCAGGCTACGTCACCGCTCCTTACGTCACCCTCAACCATTTAATTCAATAAGCCATTCGGTTTGTGCCACAACTGCGACGTTGACCATAACGGGATCTTTGATCATAGCGCTGCGAAGCTGTTTTGGACTTCCTGACCCACAGCGCACAGAATTAGCCCCTGGCTTCGCTTACGAACCTCTGAGAATCAGTCAACTGATCAGTTGGTTCCTTGTTGAACCTTCTGCAAGGAATAGACACATGCCCTCGTTTCAGCGGAGTGGGACTCGTCTTCGAGGCCGTCCCAACCACCGACCGGTCGGCCGTTTTCACGAACTCAGGTGGTGAGCCGCTGACAGCTCGGCCACGGTCTAGCTACTCCACCCGGCCTCAGTCGAGCAGACCGGCGCGCCCGCAGTCCAGCCACTCGGGTGCGTTGTTCGTTTTTGGAGGCCCCTTTTGGTGATGGGAAAGCGCTAAAGACTATAAGAATGATGACAGGTGCTTCACCCGAAAGGGCCAGAGTCTAGGATCCATCCATTGCAATTTCGGTGGTAGCAGGGCGTTTGAGCAGTCAACTGGATCTGTAGCTGCTTTGTAGCATCTGCAGTTTGGACAAAACGCTGGGTTTGTGTTTGATCTGAGTTGCCGAGTTGGGTGTCAGAGAACTTTGACTATCTTTGACTCAATTGCATTTTCGGGCACGAACCACGCAACATGTTGTTTTGTTTCGTTCGCTTTCTGCCGGGAAGTGATTGTAGCGAACGGGATGCCGGTTTGGGTCTTGTTCAGTGGTACGATTTGTTTGTGCTCTTATCACATTGCAAACTGTCCTTCGGGGTCTTTCTCAGCCCAGGTGGAGGGAGAGCACAAAAAGGCGCAATCAGCAGGGTCTGGGTGTGAGAGTGGTGTCTCTGAGCACAGGGTGCGCAGTGCTCGGAGCTGTAGGATGGTAAGGACTGCCCCCCCAATAGAACTGCCCCTTCGTCCGGACTTTGAGGTACTCGTAACAAAAGGATACCAAGCTCATCGTCCGAGTATGGTTGGCGTGAACCCTTTGCGTTGTTGACAGGCACACCGTTCCAGGGCTTCCATAGACTCACCACCCGCACATTTGTGGGGGACATTGGCGAATTGTCAACAGTTCCTGGACATGCTGCCCTCCAGAGCACCATCTTAGGAGACAAAGACACGATGTTGCGTCCCCCTTGCGTGAGTTTCTATGCCAGGTCAGGGTTGAAGGCAATCAGAAGCACCGGATCAGAGTTCGCAGCTTTTTTTTTCAAAGGATCAAGAATTCCGGTGACCAACGAGCGTCTTTTCATCAGCCAGGTCATACCCCTACAGCGGCACCACACAGTGCCCGGTACGTGCCAAGGCGCTTCGTTTGCGCCGTGTGTTTCCAGGTGAGTAAGCACTTTTGTCGATTCTTTACTAAAGTAGTCTACTGAATAAAGATAGGGTCCCCACATAAGCGAGATACCTTTTGTTGATGACACTCACGCTAAAGTCTGAACGAGAAGCTGTGACATGACCTCCTACTTCAGTAGCAAAACCGAGATTAGGCCCCCCACAGTGATAGATCGTGTATGTTAGAATTCATATCTTCTTCCTAGGAACAAAGAAGCTACGAACGGGGTTCCTGGCCTCGCTACGAACGGAGCAAAGAAGCTATTTAGAGTCATGGGGCCCAAAACAGGTGGGGCCGAAGGGGGCCGAAGGGGGCCGAAGGGTCGAACACGCCGCATGCGCTCCGTTCGTAGCGAACCTTGTTACTATAGTAGTAAGAATGCTCCTAGTGGTAAGGCCAGGAGCCCCGTTCGTAGCGTCCTTTGCTCCGTTCGTAGCGATGCCAGGAGCCCCTAGGAGCTTCTTGTTCCTAGTTCCTAGTAGTAAGAATTCCACTAGTAGCCTAGTAGCGATGCCCTTTGCTCCTACCCATCTCATCCAGGGACAACTTTTCTGCAACTTGGCTGGGCGGCTTATTGTCGCGCCATGTTTCTGGCAAGAAGGACGATCTTTGCTGCCCTGAAGAGCGAAATTCAGGGCAGTTCACGGCAGGTCGGACGTTCGGGTCGAACATGTTGCAACATGTTGGGTCACCCGGGGGGGGGGTGAGGCACGTCCAAACGTCCGCCCGCGAAGCCTCGCCAGGCCGCCGATGTCGGCTCGCAAGCAGGCTGGTTGGAAGCCGAGAACCGCACCGATGCCGTGGATTGGCGGACGGTGACCCCCCGGCTGCATCGGGGTCTGCTTTTGACTGCATATGTCAAGTATGGTGCACATGTCAAAACGTGTTTTGAGCAGGATCTTTTCAGGAATTGGCTGGTTCATTTTTTCGGTCTCAGGGTCTCAGGGTCTCGAGGTGACGTCTGCGGTTTTGACGAGTGAGTAGAATTACATATAATTACGTAAATTTAGGTCTTTGAATTGATTCCCTAAGTCACCATGGGTTCTGAACGAATGCAGCAAGTTGCAGTCGCAAGTCAAGTTGATGGCTCTTGGCAGTTCCCTCTGCTGTGAGAGCAGCGAACTTGGCCCAGATTTAGAAGTTGTGTCCCACTTGGCTGGTTTTGGAGGTGGTACGGGGGAATGCTTTTGGTTGTTTGAAGGCACAGAAGACCATGCACCTTACTGAGATAATTTTAGGTTTGCTGCGAGGAGAGAAGACCGAAGAAGGCTGAACAGATGCTCGGTATACCGCCCTCACCAGTGGACTCAGAACTTCCAAACAGGTCCCCAGCTGGACCATGTTTTGTGACATGACATGTGGCTTGAGACCTCGATCGATTCAGCCGAAATTGGACTCACCACAACCACAGCTTCCAGACTTCAACGAGCAGGACCAGTCGCCAGTCTGTGCCAGGCCTGGGATGCTCCCAAGTCCGCACGAAGGCGGCTCGTTTTGGTCGGGAACGACGGATCGAGGTCGATCGAGGTCGAAGGAGCGCCCGGAAGGTGGAAAAAAGGAACCGACTGACCGGTACTCGACTGACCGGAGGTCAGGATCGCATAAACCGGGAGCGACCGGGTCGGTCGGTGATTTTTTCAAGAGGCAATGTGAGCGCACCGAGAGATTCGCAAGGTCTAAGGCTTTCTAAAAGGCCCAAAGGCGAGTGATGTCGATCCAAAGCTGGTCCCGCAAGGACATCCAGTGGGAAGGGTCACTGTTACGGACCAAGGAGTCTTTGCCCTTTGGTGGGGACTGAGTATTCCAGCATGCAACATGCGTCTTTTTCTACATTTACCCAGACACTCCATGTATCGAATATATACCTATATTGACCCCTCGAACCGTTGAACCACTCCAATCTATAGCTAAATATGACGTACGTGGAGTGTCTGCGAGAAAGCTCCATGTCCGTGCTTCTCTGCATTTTTCGTTTCGGGGCGTCTTTGGAGCTCCTTTTCACTGGAATTCACTCCTTGGGAAGGTCCTCACTGACTGGGCTCCGAACCCCGAACTCACCACACCGAACCCTCGGACCATCCGCCCCGGACCAACCGTCAGTGGTCACCGGACCAGGCCTGAGAGTCGGCCGGAGGAGTCCAAGCAGCTGGGCGCTCAGCCGGGTTTGGTTCATCAATCGAATTCAGTAACTCTGGGAGGATGGCAGCACCATGCTGGCATTGCTGGAGATCTCAGCATCTTTGATCCATGCGCAGCATCTGGTCCATGCGCAGCATGGACATGGCTCAACTGCTCCAGGTCCGATCTCGTTCCGTTGTTTTGGTGAACAGCGCCCCCCTTTCGATCGGAAGGAGCGCGGGTTTTCTGCCGGGAATTGACACGGTGGGGTACTGGGCAACATGAGATTGAACGGTATCAGTTGGATCTGTCGGAAGTTACGTCTAACAGTCAGCAAACGGTTATCACTTATTTTTGAAGAAGGCCATTCCTAACCATCATCATCCACTGCTGGCAGTTGCTTTTGCCGTGCTTGGTATTCTTTTTTCTCACTGGATGTCAGGGGTCTATCGGAGGCCGTTTTGAGATATCCCAGGGGCACTCAGAGTCATGTGCAGGGAAGAAAGACTGGGGTGTACACAAGGACTCTTGGAACATGTTGGAGCCACCGAGACAGGCCATGATGCTATAACTTGAAGTCCCCTGACGAGGGAGAGTCGATCTTCACAGATTCACAGATCGCATGGGCATCTACATAGGGATCATCTTAGTGTACGAAGGTTCAACTGCTTCATCCATGAAAACCCGCCAGGTTCGGCAGACATTGGAAGATCCAGACGGCCAACATTCATAGAATTCAATCATATTCACACCAACGGCCTGTGATGATTACCGCTTCTGAATTCTCTCACCAGTCAAAATCTGAGGCAGATCCGCCGCCCTGCAGCGCTCTTGGAGGGGTGGATTTCGAAGCCCGTTTTGTGTCGTGATCTGAACCACCAGAGCGGGAAAAAAGATGTGTTCTATATTTTTACACTTTTTCTTTGGACAAAACCACGTCCTTAGTATTGTTCGTCTGATTATGATTCAATTTCTTCACATCTGCATGGGATGCTTTGATATGTGGCTTTCTTTAGCATGTTTTTTTGTTTTAACTTCAAAGGCTTTGAGGGATTCCTTGACCATACAAGGCACAGCCATGTTTTCAATTTTTGAATGCAAAACCTTCCTCCCTTCTGATGTATTTGAGTCAAAACTAGCAACCTCAACCAATCGACAGGGTCTTGGAGTTTCTTGGATCACACGGCGCGTCAATGATTTGCCATCAATGAAGACTCCAAGTCCAACATCCTGGAATAGGCGATGTTGGCAGATCTCACCAACATCAACTGGTCAGAACATTGAATGATCAGTTCTGGCAGATCACTGATGAATTCAGGGCACCCATGGGCACAGACGCTTTCTCTCTACCGGTCACCGGTTGCTTTTCACCGGTCGTGCTTTTCACGACCGGTCAAAAGAAGAACTTCCGGGTCTTGGAACGCGACTCGAGCGACTCGGGCGACTCGGTGCCCGTGACGGGTTTGGGTGGTGACATGGCTCGGACACCGGCGGCCTTGCGTCGCTCAGGCCACACCAAGAGAAGCAGCTCAAGAGGTGACGACGGGCGCGTGGACGACGGGCTGTTTTCTTGGATACAGACATGGTGAGCCAATCCATGCCTCCAAATGTAGGATTTCTATGGATTTTTGGTCAACAAATGCCATATCTGGGTGAATACATCTCTAATGCGGTTGCAGCTTGAACCTGTGCCAGATAGGAATCGTGCATGCCGCCCAACCAGTCGACTGATCTCCTTGAGCGGCCGTGATGAACACATATGAACATGTCTTCAGACCATCGACGCGGCCACTCAGCCGTTCACATGTCGTTAAGGATCGTCGAAAAAGTTAAAACTTCTGCAGTTGAGCAACTTTCAACTTTGAACTCTCAGTGTAACAAGCCACACATGCCACCCTCCGCAACATTTGGACCATTTGACCCCCCCTAGCAAGTTGCTCCGAAATTCAGCCGCTTCCGCATCACCATCTCTTACCGCCAGGGTCGCCTTCGGTCTCCGTGTCCGGTGGCCTTCTTCGAGAATCAGCAGGAGGTGGGGCAGGGGAGCTGGAGAAGAGTTGGGTGTCACGAGAGGATGACTGCGGATGTGTGAGCATGAACAGCCACACCTAAGGGCTTGATTTGCGTTTGATGTATGTCATGGAGTCATGTATGTTGACGTTTCTTTTCCTTGGTTTAGTCTTTTTTAGCGAGTTGTCTACGAGTCTACTTGTACCTCTTTGGAGATTGCCCACTTTAGATGTTGATCCACCTCTTTGGGTGTTCCTCGGCCTCGCCGTGAAAGAGCCGAGAAATGCCATGACCTCGATCACAATGAGCAAGGTCATGATCTCGAGCCAAGAAGGGCCGAGTTTGAAAGAAGGAAAGGACAGAACAGATAAGAACAGGAACAACACGCACAAAAGGAAAGAGGACACGCATCTTCTTCAACGAAAAGAGCTGTCCGCTGATTCGAATCCATTCTCCTTCTCGACGGATTCGGCTCTGTCCAGGTGGAGGAGCCCAAACTCCAAGCGCACGAAGAGAAGCCAGGGCCTCGACCGAGAAGACCGCGATTGGAAGAGGTTGGAAGACTGCTACTATGTAGTAGCTTCTTATTGTTAGTAGTAGTAAGAATGCTCCTAGTAGCGATACCAGGAGCCCCTAGTAGCGTCCTTGCTCCTAGTAGTATGGCCAGGAGCCCCTAGTAGCGATGCCCTTTGCTCCGGGCACCACCCGCACCGCACTTTGAAAGAAACAGTTGGAACAAGTTAGAAGCGATGGCCTCCACGCTAGTAACTTGTGCAGAATTAACGATGTTCCTGGACGTCACTGTCACCAGTTACTGAGTGCTTGAGAGTCAGTAGAATAGCAAAGTGCTTAAAGGGGTATGTCTACTGCTGGTAGACATAATATACATGTGTGTGATGGGCTTCAAAAGTCTTATTGGGTCCGACCCTGACTCCGAACCCGCTAGCAATCGGTGACTTCCTTTCAACTCCCAGTTCCACAAAATATATACCCGCTGCGGACTCGGAGCTCGAAAGGATCATTCGAGCCCCTAGTAGGCCCTAGTAGCGTTCTTGTTCCTAGTAGAAAGGCCACTAGCCCCTAGTAGCGTCCTTGCTCCTAGTACCATCCAATGGGTCAACCAATGGACTACCCTCCACTACTTAGGCATCTCGATTGGACACCCAGACAGGATGGTCCAGGTATACATCTATAATAATATATTGGCAGGATCTCAAACATATGACAAACGGTGATCGTCGCGGCATGCTTTGCGCATGATTGCCCTTTGAGGCCTCCAGTGCAGGAGGAAGCCTGGTATCAGCAGGTGGCAGAGAGACCGGAGAATTGGGTACTGAAAGAAACCAGAAGACGGACGATCAATTGGAGCCCCGGTGTTTTGGGGCGGTTTCATACGGTTTCGTGGTGCTTGCTCAGACCACTTGCGCCGACAGGAATTTCTGGTCAACCATGACTTTGGGACTTTACATCTGTCCACTTAGTCTGAGTTGTCCACCTGGAGCTGTGAAAGGATCTACCTACCCGAAGTGACGATCAGTTGGAGAGGGGTTGAACATGGAAGCGAAGAATGCATGGGCTCCAAACTCAGAACCACCTAGAACCCACGAAGCCAGTGAACAAGGGACCAAGCACCGTTGGAGAAGACATCCTTGGTTCGCTTCTTTGTGCTTTGGGGTGCATGGCTCGCGATGTTCGGAGGTTGATCGACTCAGACTGACTTCACGCATGGCTCGCATGTAGACAGCGTAGAAAGAGAACACGCACCTCCGCCGGATGTTCTGAATGCGTGTCTTCCACCTTGGAAGCGATGGATGTTGAAGACTCTTCAAAAGGTCCTAGTAGCTTCTAATTAAAGTCTAATTAAACTTAATTCTAGTTTAATTTGTTCAATACTTATTTCTGGTTTCTATGAGCTTCTTGCTCCTAGTAGGAAGGCCAGGAACGTAGCGTCCTTGCTCCTCAATGCTGGCTGGCCAGTCTGACACAGTCTGACATAGAGTCTGACACGGGGGGCCAGTTTTCTCAGAGAGGACCAGGATCTTCGACTGTCCTTGAGGCCACAGGAGGTCACAAACAGAAAAGTAATGTTCTATGAATTTCTACTAGCAATGGCAACCCAATAGCGCTGGCCTCCAATCTAGAAGCGATGGCCTTGAACCTAATAAAAGGTCTTGAAACATCGCGAACTGATCGCGAATTGTGAAGTGCAACTTGGACTTCAAGTCATGGTTGTCAGGCCATGAAGACGGCAGCAGCCTCGGCCAGGCGTGTTTGGTTGGAGGGCGTCTTCGGGCGCCCCAACCGTGTTCGATCCCGAAAGGGAGGGAAACTCGGAAGCCGGGTGCGACCAATCTCAGGTCCGGTCCAGGGATTTGGTCGAGAGTTTGGGCGGAGCTGCTACTCCCCAGGAGACACGCAAGAAGGTAACGTTGACACAAGGTTTATTCGAGGGGGCTGGATAGATCCTCACTTCAAAAGGTTTGTCCTCACTTCACCAGGTCTGTGAGCGGATTCCGGCCTTTGTTTGGGAGAAGCACTGGATTCCGGCCAGCAGTTTAGGTGTCCTCTTTGATTGTCGTTGAGTTGATTTCGTTGCCAGTCTCTTTTGGGCGGGCAAACTCGAGACTCAAAATCCACCCCCACCTCCCACCTGATGTTCTCTGAGAATATCTTGAAGGGAAGCTCCTGGTACCGTTTGCAGGCCTCAAAAACCAATAGGACCCAAAAGACACCCTTTTTTACGCGAGACTGGTGAGTTTTCTTGGATGCTAGCTGCTATCAGTTGCTATAGTAACAATAGAGCTACTAGTATGTCTTTGAAGCTACTAGTAACAAGAAGCTTCCTTGAGACTCGTTTCACCGGATGACTTTAATTAATTGCAGCTATCAGTTGCTTGTTTGATCGCACAGTATCTCGCGGATCGCACCGTGGCGGTCAGGCTTGGATTTGCCGCGATGCCTCTTGAAGATGAGGTAGGACCTTGAAGCTTGTGGTTCAATATGGACCTTAGCTATCCATAAGAATACATATATGAGAAATCATGAGAACACATGGATATCCGTGGTAGTGGAGGGCACCTATAGCCTGATGAATGCTCCTATTTAGAATATATAATATCAGAATATGGTCTCCTCCGCACGATATACTTTCCTTCGTGAGGGTTCTTTGTCCTTTCCTGCTGGCTGGCACCTTTGGCATGCTTTTCTGCGCACATGCTGTGCACATCGAGCCGAGTAGGGCAGAGATGGGCCTTAGATGGGCCTTAGAAAATGGTTCGCCGTAGGCGCTAGACCGTTCGAGTGAATCTCTCAGGTTCCGGTCCGCCGAGACAGCGAAGAAGCCGCCGTCGGGGGGGCCCCTGAAACAGCGCGACAAAAACTGCAGGGACGGAGGGACGGAGGGTCTCACCTTTGGAATGACCGTGTTTTCCTTTTTTTGACACCCAATGGGGGGTGAACAAAGGGTATTACTACTAGTAGCAAGGACTCTACTAGGCGGAGGCCATCGCTATTAGGAACACATGCCGGGAAAACATGGGTATACCTGGACCCTCATTCAGGCTCAAATTTATGCCTGTTCAAACAAATCTGCCTGAACCAGGGTTTGTCCTTAAAAATAGTCTGCGGGAAGAATCGGCGAGAATCGGCATGATTCAGGCGTGAATTTTTGTGATCGGGTGAGAATTTGTGTGATCGGGCGGATTTCGTAGGCTCAAGTTGCATTGCATGTATTCATCACTCGCAGACTCTATCTCTGAGTAAAAACACCTTCGGGCGAGAATTCGGTCGGGCGTGAAAACCATGTTGCCAGAAATACTGCCTGCAATGGATTCGGGCAATTCTAGCCTGGACGAGTTCCTGCCCCCTCACGAAGCGGGTGGGACATCGGACCTTCCAGGTCCGTGGACTGGTGGATTCACCTGGAACAGTCACGACCTCTTCGTGACTGGCTTCGACTTGGTGCGACTGGCACAAGTCCTTCACCCACCGAGTTGGACCTGGTCGACTCCCCCGACCGACCGGTCCGGTTGCCACGTACCGAGGCGCGGACGCGGTACCTTCGGAAGCTGGCGGAGGCGCGGTACCGAAAGCTGCGCAGATGGAACGTCGTGAAATGAAGTATATACGGAATGCAATGTACATAATAGACTAAATATATATAGTTTAATTATTAAGGTTATATATTAAACATACTGTACATGAATGATTGGAAGAAAGCAAGGTCGGTGAATTGCTTAATATATAGTCAGTGGTTTCAGTGCAAGACTTTTTCCTTGCTTTCTGGCACTGCATGTATGTCACTTGATGCGATGCTTGCAACTTCCCTTCTGAGAGGCACATCCCGCACAGGGCGATTTCTTATGATTTCTCATTACCAACAATCTGGTGAATCTCAAGAGCTGACAAGCTGACAATTTTTGCTTCTACGAACCGAAATCCATCTCTGGGCCAAGCCCTCTGTCTCCCAGCATCACAGGTGGGCATCGATCCTGAGGGCATGACCGCGGGTGACATCCTACGGTCCCATGGCGTTCCGGGGGTCGCTTTCCGGGGCAAACACTGGCGGTGAGAGAGCGGCGACGGCGGGTGGGATGAGGCGAGGACGCGGGACGTGGTGAGCGAAGGGGCACATGGCAGTGATGCTTTGAGGTGCTGGCAGATGCTTGCAGGGTGCTTGTGCGGGTGCTGAAGTGGAGACTTCATGAGAGTTCTATATGGTGTTCTAGTAACTAGGTTGTTCTACAAAAGAAACTTTGACAGGACAAGTCCATGCCCTGCTGCACGAAAAGCTTTCGGGGTCAACCTCTACAGTTTGGAGACGGCGAACTGCGAACATCACTCTGCTGGAGAGGTGGAAAGAAATCCAGGGCGACCTAACCTAAGAGCGCTGGCCTCCAACCTAATAGCAAAAGGAACCTAATAGCAATGGCCTCCAGCCTAGTAGCGATGGCCTCCAACCTCCTGTTCTTTCGTGGTGCCGAAGTTGTGACACATTCCGATGTCCTGCTTAAGTGGAGTCCAGACTGCCAGACCGATCCGTCTGCTTGTTTGAAGGCCAGCAACATGGTGAATCATTGGGCAGATGAGGGCATCGATTTTCCACGCGGACGTTTATATGTCTGTCTCCGTTTTGCTTCTTTCCTGTAGCAGATTAGAATATCAGCATTTTACTTGGCGACTTCTCAGAAATTCATTGTGTGTCTCGCTACTCTTCAGTGACGCATGTGTCTGCCGTCGATTCGCGAAGCAAGCAGCCCATGTCTCTGACAATTGAGGCTGCTGTATGTGGGAAGCTCAGGGGGGTTGGAGCTGGCCCAATTTTGCAAACATGAGAGCCCAAGATACTTGCGTCGGCCGAAGGGTCGCTTGGGAGATGATGCCCTTTCTGATCAATTCAGGTTGTTTTAATCGTTTGTTATTTCGGTTATTTGTCCCAGCTAAAGCAGTGCAGGTGCATGTGTGTGCTTTTCAATGAGATCAACCAAAATGAGCCAATCATTTGGCTTTTATGACTGCAGATTGCAAGTTCTCCCCCGAAGGAGAACACTCCTCCTCCCAAGCGCATCTCGATGCCGGGCTCCGGGCTCCGAACGAACTCTCGCAGGCCAGGGACAGCAGCACCACTTACAGACGAATGAACAAGGAGGCCACGGACCTTCGGATCGGTCGGGGGGAACTCGTGGGAGCTACGTGAGCTGAAGTTGCCAGGAGCTACCCCTTGTTCGGAATTTGCCTTTCTTAGTTCCGAACCCGAAACAGATCGACTGCCGAGTCCGCTCGGGGGATGTGGGCTCATGCCCTTGTTCCGTTCGCAGCTACCAAACTCTTCCTGGTTTGCGTCCACTTTTCTCAAGGCTCAGAAGAAGCTACTCGTGAGGGTCAAGACGCCCTTGTGCATGCGGACCGCGGAGAGCTTAGTCGGTTGAGATCTTTGTGGTGCAAAACCTTGAGAATGTGTGAATTTGCAAAGAGTGTGCCTAGGTAGAGGTCAGTATAGGTGAGGTGGCAATGAGCCTATAGTATAGAGCTGGGGCTCTCAGTAGACCAAAGATGACAGAATTCCAAGGAAACATGTTGTCTGTCTCAAGCGTTCCTTCTTCCATCTGACTTCGCCCCAGTGTCGTCATCTTCGGGCTCTCATCGATCCGGGTTTTTAGCCCCGACCTCGTCGCACGTGAGGTGCTCAAGGAACGGGCAGTGCAGGAGGTCGTGGCCGCAAGGGACAAGCCTGTTGGAGACTCGGGCGAGGCTGTGATCGACTGATCGACTCGGTCTCTCCGCATCCACCCTTTGGTCCACAACCACCTTGTCTCGCTGTGCCAAAAGCAAGTCGAAGTTCGGTGTTGCAAGAGCAGCCCAATTCAACAGCTAGCCTCATTTGCATATTGTTGAGGCAGTCGAGCACCATGGCTGAGTGTTGGCACGTTGCCATAAGATCTTTGTGTTTCCTCGTTTGCACATTGGTGTGGAGAATGCTGGACAAGCATGGCAAGTCTCGATAGGAGGTCGCTTGATCACCGGTACTCTGTTGGGGTTCATTTGAAGGAAATGGTGGTGTTTCACTTCGAGCGCTAGGGCTCAACTGCCGGGAGAAACCGCTCCTGTTCGGCCTCGGCGCCGAACACCGGACGCACCGAGGCTGAGCAGGTCCACGAGTGTTTGGACCGCTGGGAGATCGACACCTTGGCAGAGGCGAGAAGCTGGAGAGATCGGCTGAGTGTTGCAAACGCTACCGGGAACAAGGCACCTTACTACTAGTAACATCTAGTAACAAGAAGCTACTGGTGGCTCCTGGCATTACTACTAGGAACAAGAAGCTACGTAACAAGGTGCATCGCTGCTGGTAGCAGCGGACGCTACGAACGTCGGTTTGTTGCGTCGCACCGGAGCACCGGCACTCTCGCCATTTGTGGATGACTAGGACAACGAGTGAATCATGACCAGTTGGATGGGTTTAGGTGTTTCTTGCATACGGTAGGTATATACTGTACTTTTGAGGGGCAAACCAGGAGTTGGATTCACTTGGTGTTTCTACAGTATTATAGCAATTGATGTTTCGACTGGACATCTACACTATCTCCGAGGCATTCGTCAGCATTGCAGTGTACCTTCTCAAAGTCTTTGACATTCCAAACAGGACGCTACTAGGGTCTCCTGGCCTTACTATGCCTTCCTACTAGAAACAAGAAGCTACTAGTAACAAGGTTTTCGTCCTTGACTCCGGTGAGTTTTGGCATTTTGCTTCCCATCTCCCACGGCCGGGCCGTGGCGACATGGGTCTGATGGTCAAGTGTTGGGGACCAGGCCATCGCTAGCGTCGCTAGTCCGCCGGTTTCGCCAAGGTTTGCCGCAGCCTGAAATACTTCGATGAGGAGACTGAGACTTCAGACCAAAGACCTGGAAACCGGTCTTACCGCTTTGACATCTCTAAAGACCTTTTGACCCTTTGAGAGCACCTTTATTCACCTTTTCTCTATTGGTGTTTGCATTTTGCCAGTTATCTCCAGTGATTGGAGTGTGCTAGATGGTCTGAAGGGCCCTTCATGGATGGGTCCAATTTGCTGCCCTACTGGCACCATGGCCAGTGTGTGATTTTTTTGTGCTTAAGAGCCTCATAGACCAGGGGGATACAGGCGGACCATCACCTGCACCTTACTATTGTAGGTGATGGTGGGAGAGAGACCTTCAGCGCAGTCAACTTTCTCCCACAGAGGTGCATGTCATGAATCATGAGAATATAGAATTCTTTAGAATTCATTAGAGCCTCTCAACATCTAATTACTTGGTGTTGCTTGAGCTGTTTCTGTAATCTACGGCCTAACAGCCTAACTCTTCCTGCGGAATGACCAACTTAATTCATTTACAGGGTAAGGAGAGAAGATCTGACATAATCATGAAACATGTATACCCTAGCCTTGCAAGACCATTGACAGAAAGGTTGACCTGGGTCTAATAGTCTAAAATACTTGGTAAAACAACGGTTGTTCGATAAAACCCATTAAGTTTATGTGGTTGGAATCCTAGGGTGCAGCATTATATTATACATGTAACTTATATAACTGATAACATATACTTATATAATCTTATATACTGTATAGCCATTCACCCGATGCTGTCTTCGGAAAAGAACTAGTGTTCCGAACATATTCGTGGTGTATGGCAGCCGCGTGTCATCAATCCTAGAATCAAGGAAACATCTGCGGGTTCCGCTACTAGGGGCTCCTGGCATCGCTACTAGGAGCAAGAAGCTACTAGTAACAAAGGGCATCGCTACTAGGAGCAAGGACGCTACTAGTAACATGGGTTTCCTGCAGATTTTCTCTCAAACCAATTCTGGGGTCTCCCAGCGGCAGTCACAGAGCTCCACCGTGGGAGCCGCGGCGCTGTGAGGAAGCGGCAGGGCAGGTGTCAACGTACCTCCGAAGTTATGGTGGCAGGTTCTGGCCTCAGGGCGGTAGACCAGAAGAAGACTGAACATATATGCGTTTGGCTCTCCAACATATGGTAAATACATGGTTTTATATGGTAAAGTCTGGTATATCTGATGGATTTTCAAGCTTTGGACAGTTCGAGTCTTGCAGGTTTGTCACTGTGGCTCGCTGAAGTCCGGTTCGGGTGAACTTCGGGGCCCTCCGGTCCAAAGTTCGGGGAGCGGCTGGCGCCAGCCGGCTTGGCCTACAAAGCCCTACATGTCTTAGACTGATGGGGGTGATAAACCAGTTTTGGACTTGGCAGATGACTGCCGATCTACTCTCCATTTACTCTATGCGTGGTAGAAGATTATTCAGATCTATTCACTGATCAATGAACACTGAAATCAATTGAATAAGCTACTAGTACCAGGAATTTGTCTGGGTAGTGGCAGCAGCGTCCAGTTGCGCCAGCGTCCGTCAACAAGATGTCTCGAAGCTTTAAAAGAAGTGCGTCAAAGCTGTCCCTGAGAGACACACTGCCTTTCCACGTCGAAACGGTCTTGGGACCACGCAAGGCCTTCAACCAAAAGGAGTTGTTTTAAGTTCATTTCAATATTTCACACCCATGCAATAGTCCTTGTGGGCTGAATTCTTAGCGCGTTCTCGTTTGGATTTCAACTGAGGCAGTACATGGAGCCTTACAAGCGAAAAGCTTATGTTAGACCACCGACCGCCTGAAGGATGAGATTCCGACGGCGCAAAAGCCCAAAGATTGGCGGCCCGACGTCGGCGGTGGAAGGACGTCGTTGGGGAAGGGACGCGTTTGGTGAAAATATAGTAACAAGGTTCGCTACTAGGAACAAGTTATAAAGATGGGGAAGAAGTTCCGGTTGAACATGCAGGGATGATGTTGGGTGTGTAAAAGTGACTGGTCAGTGACTGTTGCTCGGAGCTTTGGGTGTGGTTTTGAACTACCAACATTATCTTGCTTGGTCGATTCCACGCTGTTGTCAGCTTGACGGCTGGGCGTGAGATCGACGCGTCGTAGATGCGTTACGATCATGAAGCTGTCACCACAAACGACCAGACATGAACCGACATCCGGGGCCTTCCACCTGACCGTCTGCGACGACTGCGTAGACTGCGCTCCGAACGGAGCGGGAATCATTCTCAGCCGGTGCAGTCTCGCGGATGCGCCGAACGAAAAGCTGAGTGGCCTGATCAAGGAGCACAGAGGGCCCCAGGGATTTCTGTTTTTTGCTTTGGAGTGATTTCTAAGTTCAGGAATAGGTTGGAGGCAGTGTTGGAGGCCATCGCTACTGTAGTAGGTTGGAGTGATTCTAAATCATGCTAAATCATCCCTTTGAGGTCTCGAGGGTTCTACGAGAAGCCTCCCCAGACCTAGAGATGTACGGACGCATTTGCTGGGATTCTTTCGGGCGCTGCTGCGAGAGAGCCAGCCTGCGGCTTTCCAAGATGGGGAGCACTCCAGGTTTCACCGTCCGGCATCGGAGCTAGGAGGCATCGAGCAAAAAATGAGCATATAGATCACTGAGAGATCATCACGACCAGATCATGACCCTGGCAGGCCCTGGAGGGGGGTTTCCCCTTGGGCAAAACAGTGGGCCTTCTCTCACACACACAGAGACCAGATCCCCAATTCGAACGACCTGATTTCGCGAGGTCTGGCCGTTCCCGAGTGGATGGAAAGCGCTGGTTGGGACCGGACACCGGTGTCGGGATTGTCCGAAAAACTCGTTGGAGTGAAAAAGACAGAAAAGGCCAGCCAGTTTTTTTTTTTCAGAAAGGCTTGCAGTTTACCTGTAGAGGTTCTGCGGTTTGGGGATACCGTGTACGATCTTCAGCTTACTTTGTGGGTCATGGTGAGTGCTCCGGGCTGAGTGTGCATGAAATCATCCGTCACTTTTTGTCTCTTGCGGCAACTGGCTCAAGTTGGTTGCTCAGATCGCTCGATTGGCGTCCCCCGACAGACACGAAGTTTGAGCTTGCTCTGTCAGGCCGGCTAAGCCGCTTCACCAAGCTGCGTCTTTTTGAACCTGAAAACCCTCGGACCTTTGGGGGCGCCAACTGGTTCAGGAGGATCCTTGGATGTTCTTGGTTGGATTGGCTTTGGAAGAGTAGGTCATGAACCTGATAAGAAATGAAAGAGGTGAGCAAGAGACCAACTGGTGTAAGACCAGAAGATCATGAATCAAAAAATCAAGGAGAGAAAGCACCTACGTGCATGCCAATGCCCTATTGCAACAAAAGGAGAAAAGAAAGAGATTCCAAGTGGTAAATCTCAACTGCAAACTCTGGATGTCGGATCCCATTTTGGGATTCAATGGGAGACATACATGACATACATAAACAGTAACCAATCACTGAGGCTAGCAGGAGTATCGGCTGTTCACCTCTGTGCCCTGTCTTCATGGCTCGAGCCAGTACTGGACACTTGCAGGCCCGTGGCACATCTCATACCTTTAACGCAGAGTGTCATCCAAGGCATCGCTGAAAAAAGGTAGTCCATTGACTCGTTGGCACGTCCTCACATGAGGTTCGTCCTCAAGCAGTTGCACAAATGGTGCCATCACTCAACATCCCTTTCACGCGCAGCATCGGTGCGATCGATGATACAAATGCTGGGCACATGAAAACAAGTGGTCAGGGCCGAGTGCAGTCAAATGCGACAGTGACTGTGGGACCAGGTAGAAAGCCATCTTCTCAAGTTGCAGCTAGACACCGAAACATACACAAGAAGGCGACCACAAAGGATACGCACATTTTCAGACGGAAAACTACCCCTCTTGTAAGGTTATGAACTCACCCCTTGACATCACGTCCACCTGTTGAAAAGCCACGGGCTCCCTCCAAGAATTCCGTTTCGCCCTTGAAGAGAGAGAGAGAGAGAGAGACAGACAGAGAGAGAGAGAGGGAGAGAGACAGAGAGAGAGAGAGAGTGCACCTACCATCATGTGCCACTCAGGCCTTCCAAACTCAACGAAGCATGTCAAAACCATGGCGATGAAACTACAAGCCACAAGAGCATGGGCGAAGTAGAAATGACTTTGGTGCATGTCATGGCTCGATTCGCAGAAACGACGATGGCGCACTTCTGATAGCCACGGGACGTGAACCCTCGAGCCATAGTGGCTACCATTTTCCTCTACAAGCAGGAGGTTTTTCACTCCCATGTCAGTTCTAGGGAGTGTAATATACTATTGATATATTGGCATAGTTGGGCTTGAACATGCTTGAATGCATGTTGGCTCCTAGTAGTAAGGCCAGGAGCCCCGTTCGTAGCGTCCGATCGCTCCGTTCGTAGCGATGCCAGGAGCCCCGAACGTAGCTTCTTGCTCCTTGAAGGATCGTTTAAGCCCACAGCCTCACACTTCAGACCAATGGAGCTATTTAAGCCCAGGCTTGACGGATGTTTCATGGCCAAGAACACGTCCAGATTTTGACCCATCCTCACTTCAATCCTTTGCCACTTCTGCTGTTGCACCTATTGGATCCTATTGGTGCCAGGCTGACACCAAGTCACTCATAGCCAATCTCCACCTGGATTTGGTCGTCTGGGGGTCCAAGCCCAAAACCAAAGGCATCGCCACTTTCGGCATGTAGGAGGCCATCGCTAGCAGGTTGGAGGCCATTGCTATTAGAAAACAAATGGAAGACAGATCTAACATAGTTTGCTCTTAGGTTGGAGCGCACTTCCTGCACGTTGTTTGCAGCCGGTGACCCACATCGCTTCGGACGCCAAAAAGCAGGGCCCCCACCACTGGACATCGCTTTGCTGCACAGTGGACCCTCAAAGGAACCGACCTCATAGGTCCCATGTGGAAAAAATGAAAAAGACTAGTCTAGTAGCGAACCTAGTAGTGAACCTTGCTCCTAGTAGCGATGCCCTTTGCTCCTAGTAGCGAACCTTGTTACTACTAGTAAGGCACTTGTTACTAGTAGCGATGCACTTGTTCCTAGTAGCGAACCTTGTTCCTAGTAGTAAGGCCAGGAGCTACGTTCGTAGCTTTATTGCTCCGTTCGTAGCGATGCCCTTTGCTCCTAGTAGCGATGCCCTTTGTTCCTAGCTGTCCCATGTTTGGGTCTAATCCACCACCTTCTCACGCGAGCTTTGGCAACACTGGTGCCGTCTTTTGAGGCGATGGTGACGGACAACGACCCCCGAGCGCAGGCGACGACGTCCGCCCGGATCCGGAGGTCTGTTCCTTCGAACCCGAGCATCCGTGGTGCTGGTTGAAAGCAATGGTAGCAAGAAGCTACTAGGGTGGAGGCTATCGGAACTAGTAACAAGGTTCTCTACTGCGTAGCAATTTGGGGTGTAATGTCCTCCTGACTCCACCCATCACAAGCCTGAACGGTGAAGACAAAGCGTCCAAAGGCGCCTGTTCATCGGAGTTCGATTGACGCTGCCGGAGTCCGATTCTCGAGCTCCGTTCGTCGCGTCCGAACGCTCCGGACTCGTAGCGATGCCAGGAGCACCGTTCGTAGCAAACCTTGTTACTACTAGTAAGGCACTTGTTACTAGAAGCGATGCACTTGTTACTAGTAGCTTCTTGTTACTAGTAGATCTAGTAGTAAGGCCAGGAGCCCCTAGTAGCTTCTTGGTTTGCATTGTCCAATTCTTTGCTCCCCATTCTTTCCCCAGAATTGTGGTGAATAGCTGCTGCGAGCTGCTGCGTTCCACAGAGAGGCGGAACTCCATCGGGTGCTTCAGAAGCCTGGCAGGGCAAACTTGTAGCCCTAAAGAATAAATTAGTACTATACTAACAATAATGAGTTACTTTATTTGACACATGTTGCACGACTAAAGTAAAGGAAGCGCCCTTTCGGGTTTACCTATCAATGACCATTTCTTTCGTCTTGGACCTCTAGCCAAAGGGGCCCTTTCTGGAGGACTGTTGTTGGCATCTCAGAGCTTTCTGCTTCGCCAGGGCTCATCTTCGTCTTCAGCTACCCAACGGCGGCGTAAGAAGAGACCGCAGCAGGTGCCGGTCGCTGCACCTCCGCAGTGGGGTTTTGGAATCCAACTTCGCCACGAGCGACACTGTCGCTCGAAGGATGTGGGACACTGTCACTCGACACAGATTGAACCTATCGTATTGGAAGTGTTTTTGTTGAGAGTCTTCAGATCCACACGAACATTGCATCTTAATCAAAGCCTCCCATCAGCATACCCCGATACACCTCCACTATTCCTCCACCTTGGACTGCAATTTGACTAGGTAATTGCTACACATCCTTTGATCATGCAGTATGGCTAAGTCAGACTTGCGCAAATCTACTGCAACATGATTTTGCCACAGATCTCAGAATCTCCTGTCCTTGAGTCTGTGGGAAAGACATTTTTGGCAAGGCAACGCACGTTTACTTTCACCTGTACAACTCATATACCGTGTCCTATGGAAAAAGAGGTTCATGCACCTTGGAACTGACTTTTCAATCTTATGGGGTGCAATTCGTGGCTTCCTTTGCTTGAGGAACCTTTTTTGTGAGAAGGGGGAAACCAATTAAATCACACCAACTTTTGGAATGGCACAGTGATTCGCAGGAGTTTCTTGGAGTAGTTGTGTTCCAAGAAAGCCCCACTTCTCGAGAAACAAGGGATCACCCGGGCCGTGACTTCAGCCAATCAGACACGGTTTTCTTGGTCTTGCAGTATTTCTTCAATGGTTGTTGAGCATTTCAGACTACAAGATCTACATAATGTAGACTCTTGATTAATAACTCCCCCATTTGGATTGCTTTGAATAAACCAATCTACATGTCTCGTCTGTGCTGTGACCATTGAATCTGCCCGCCGCGGGAAATCGGCGCAGGCGCCCTCCAGTTCGGCCCCAGCTGGTACGGAGGCCTTTGGGGCCGGGGGGAGACGGATATGAAGAACTCCAATTAGCTTCTTGTTCCGTTCGTAGCGATGCCAGGAGCCCCGAACGTAGCGTCCGAACGCTCCTAGTAGTATGGCCAGGAGCCCCGATCAGAGCTTCTTGTTCCAGCCTCCATGGGACCAGAATATTTATCTACATTGACATCTGAAGCCACCCCAATGTATGTAAAGATTCCATACATGGAGTGTCTGCGGATGTGTCTTGAGACAGGGCGACCGCCGCAGTTCTTCTTCTTTTCACTGGCCGTGAGTCGGGGTGTTGGTTTCGTGATGTTTTGTGTTTCGTATGTGTTCCTGGTCTTGCGTCGTCATAGCCATGAACATATTATAGGGCTCCCCTTTTTTTGACCCACACACCCTTTTTTTGGAATCCATCCATTTTTTCTGACCCCCTGAACTGTTTAATTTGACCCCCGACCTTTGGTTTTTGATCCACAACCATTCTTTTCTGACCACAGCCCTTCTGTTTTCACCCACCACCCTTCTTTTTTGATCACCCAGCATTTTTTTTCCAACCCTTTCTTTTTGACCCACAACCCTTCCTTTTTGACCACCAACCCTTCTTTTTCTGACCAACAGTCATTTTTTGGACCCCCCGACCCTTTCTTTTACCCACAACCCTTCTTTCTTGACCCCCCACACCCCCGACCATGTTCTACGAGGGGCAGAGGCATGGAGAGGAACTGAAACAAGTTCCTCGGGAGTGCCAATGGTGAAAGCTGGTTTCTCATGTTTCCTTTTCTCTTCCTCCTTTTGCAGCCTCCCTCTTCATCCTGCGTCCTCCTTTCATGCAGTTCCTGCTGCGACAAGATGTTCTTTAACTTCTGGTGACATAGCCCAGTCAACATGCGGACCCACAACCCTTCTTTTTTCTTGCTTGACCAACAGCCAGCACTCCTTTTTTGACCTTGACCTATCCATTTTCTGACCCCCTGAACTGTTTGATTTGACCACCGCCCTTTTCTTTTTGACCCACAACCCTTCTTTCTTGACCCCTCACCCTTCTTTTTGAACCCCTCACCATTCTTTTTTGACCCGCATTTTTTCAACCAAACCCATGTTAGTTGATTCTGACACTCTGGTTTTGATTGTGACACTTTCATGTTTTGAGTTAAAGGATATTTTGATTTGATTAAGGTGATAGTGTTTAAATCTTAACATTGAACGCATCTATTGATTGTGATAGTACTTGACAATAATGGTGAGCTTTGTATAGACTAAACATGCAAGAGTTGCATTTTTTTGAAGGATGTTGCTAACAAAGTTTGATCAAGTTCCTACACAACTCAATGATGCATCAAGCACTTTGAAAAAATTGGTGCAGTAGCACTAGCTTTGAAGCAATGTAAAGAGACTTGATGTCAGACATGTAACCCTCCAAAAAGAGGGAGTCTAGGCGTGTCACAAAATGCAAAAACTGTAGGGCGTACACAGAGGTGTTCAGTTGTTTCACTGCATATAGGTTGTAACAACTTCTTGTCACACCTTTCTTAGCGTACAACAGCTGTTTAGAAATTGTTTTGGAATTGCTTATTCTTAATAATGTATGTGGACCATGAGGACTGGTGAGTTAACTTCATCACAGGTGCGAACCTCATTTTTCCAACTCAGCATAATTGAACGTTTCTTCAATGCAAAGTCAGCAGGTGCCACAACACTGCCAAGATGTTTCACAGTCAGCCCTGAACATTTGCCCATCTGTTCGTTTGGCCATGCCTGGGAACCTTCAGCAGCAGACAAAGTCAAAGTGCAAGGCTGTGCCTGCCAAGGCTCGGCCACTTGCTTTCACAAGACATTGTTCACTTGCCTTGCACGCAAGCGATTCTGATAGGTAAGCAAAGATTGTAGGCAGCAATCTCTGGGAAGCAGCGACCGCCTGAACCCAAATATCCGCCGCCCAAGAAGGCCTAGTACAAAATCTTCATGTTACATTGAGCTATTTGCTGCTTTAATGAGGTTGTTGGCTTGCTTAACTCGTTTTCATTCAATCAGTGTGTTTTGTCAGGCAGCTCCCCTGTGTCCTGCACCAAACTATTATTTATATCTGTCTTGTCAGGCTGCATCCCTGCTCGGTCAACCACCGCAGTCAGTTAACAAGGCCAGGCCATTATTAAGTTTTTTGGCCTGCTTTGCTTTCATTCTTTGGGAGGATTTATGCACGGGCGACAGTGGAAACAGCATGGGACAACTTGCTGAGAAACGTTTTGAAAGCGCTTTTTTTTTTGTTGAGTTTGGCTGGCGGCGTTCAAATTCCGGCATGCGAGGTCATATAGTGCCCCCCTCTGCGATGGGATTTTGCTCAATGCGCCTCCTTGGAAGAGATGTGGTTCTCCGATGCACAGATGTTGTCTTTCAGGGCCGACTTTGACACGATGGAAAGATGCGAACGTGAATCGTGCGCACACTGTTGCGTATTTTTAGCAGAGAGAACACGAAAAGCTGGGAAGCGTGTGCAGACGACCCAAGAGTCAGAAACGTTGTGGTCTGAGATTGCAGAATTTGTGTGTCAATTAGAGTATGGCCCGGCGAGGGCGAGGGCATGGCTGAGCTTTTTAGACGTCAAAGATGTCGTTCCAAACATGTCAGATGAATCCAGTGACTTCGAAAGCGACGTCAGCGGGGGTGGCGTGCCCTTCGCAGATGTTTTGCAACAGGAGGGAGAGCGAGCATTAGCCATGAAAGAGGAGTGGTTAAGCAAAATCATTCCTGGAGAGAAGACAATGGAACTGCGCAACAAATCAGCCCAACCTGGTCTGGCATGGTTTTCTGTCCCAAACCATATCTACCTGAGAGCGAACATAGTGCAGACAGAGCTGCTGACTGCGGAGACTTTTCGCAAGCTTCGCGGAAAACATTGCTGGGCAGGAGAACAGCCATATGAGAAGACGCGGGGGTGGTGGCTGGAAAACATAGAGCGACTGCAAGACGGCGTGCCTTTCCAAAGACGCTGTGCCACAGTTGTTAGATTTAAGGAGGTAGATGCGGAAGAGGAAGATGGAAGCCCGCTGGCAAAGCACGCTGCAGAAAGTGCAACACATCTGGACAAGAGTGCCAACGCGCCTGATGTTGGAGGGCTGAGCAACGTAGGAAACACCTGCTTCGTGAATTCTGTTCTGCAAACGTTGTGCTACAGCCGCGCCGTTGAAGACCACCTTGGCCAGCATCAGTGTCTAAATTCGGGACCAGCAGCGTGTGTGCCTCTTGCGAGAAACTGCGGAACAGAAGACAAACGGAAAGCTGACGCAGTGACAATGAGAAAGTGGCAACGCTTCTGGATGAAACGGGTTTTGAAGTAGGAGCTTCTCTCATTTTGTGATGTTGTTCTCAGCCAAATGGACCCCACACAAGCAATGTTCCACACCAGGTCAACACGTCGTGCGCAGCACAAGTGTAACAATGAGGAGTGCTTCGAATAGTTGGTGGAAAACCACAGAGCACGGAGAAGCGTGGCCTGTTTTCAACGCGGACAATCCAGAGCAAGGGCGTGCAAACCAACAGAGGGGGAGCAACGGCCCCACATTGACGTGTGTTTTTTGCTTTTAGTGTGGTATCATCTCCTTCCTCCTTCTCCTCCTCCTGCCTCCCGCTTGTCACCAACCAAGATTGTCACCAAAAATTGTCATCAACCAACAATTGTCACAAACCAATTGCTACCCACCAATTGCCACCAACTACTTCTCACCAACAACTTGTCACCAACAAATTGCCACCAACAAATTGTCACCAACCAATTGTCAACAACCACTTGTTAACAACATTGTCAACAACCAATTGTTAACCACAAATTTCCACCAACCAATTGTCACCAACCAATCACCAACCAATTGTCGCCAACCAATTGTCATCAATTGTCATCAACCAACCAATTGCCATCCATGAATTCCACGAAGTGTCGCCAACCAATGATTTGCTTGCCAATTGTCTTCTTCAGGGGGTTGGATGTGCGCCCCGGTGCTGGCCGGGGCTGTTGGGTCTCCGCCACTGTGCCGTTGTGATTTGCGTGCGTGGTTTTCAAAAACACGGTGTTTTTTTTTCACGGTTTTGTGGGCTTGGAACATCCAAAATTTGGACAGTGACGAAATGCAAAAACTGTGGGTTTTACAAGGGTGGTGTCGGTAATGCGCCGCGCGGACGTGCAGAATCGGAATTTATTTGGTGACGGGCCCGTGTCAACGTAAATGGCGCGAAATGTACCCAAGATGAGCCACCAAGATGGGTTAACGTAGCCCCAAGATGGGCCAACGTAGGTCCAAGGTTGCCCAACATAGGCCCAACGTAGGCCAACATGGGCCCAAGCTGGCCCAACATAGGGCCAAGCTAGGCCAACATGGGCCCAAGATGGGCCAACAACAACAACAACAACGACAACGACAACAACAACAACAACACACAAAAACTATTGGATAACCCGTGCTGGTGGGTCTGTGCCCTTCTGAAAGGGTTATTTTTGAGGGTGTTTTTTAAAAATGGTCCTCCTCAACCAATTGTCATCAATCAATTGTCACACCAACTAATTGCCACCCACCAATTGTCACCAACCACCTACGCAGACATTCTCTCTTGCTAAGTGGCTAACATGTGGGGTTATCCGGTCCAAAAATTTTCACTTGTTTTTGGCTTTTCACTGGGAGGCAGCGGTTTTTGGACAGGCTGATGGGCGTCTGAACAAGGACCTTTTCTTTATCCCACCAAGATGTTCCCTTATCGTCCCAAAACCTTGTTTCTTTTAGGGGCTCCGATGATATTGCGAAAACGTTTCAGAGGGAAACACCTACATTTTCGAGGTGCTTGTTCACAAGACGTTCTTCTATCGTGCCAAAACCTTGTTTGTTTCAGGGACTCCTGCGTTTGGTTGCATCGATTTCACAGAAAGTGCCGCGCGCGTAATCACATGGTTTCAAGTGGACTACGGTTCGAGAGGTGCCAATTTTCATCTTTTTTTTTGTGTTTTACACTCTGCCAAACTAGCAAGGATGCGCGATACTGCGTCGAACGCGCGCGTTGCAACCCAGGCACTAAACGCTTTGGCCCTGGGAAACGCATGCATTTTTGAGGTGCTTGTTCACAGAGTGGCGCCAAGCGTCGGTCAAAAAGAAGGGAGAAGGGTCGTGGGTCAAAAAAGAAGGGCCGTCGGTCAAAAAGAAAGGGTTAGGGGTCAGAAAAGAAGATTTGTGGGTCTGAAAAAATGCACCGGGTAGATAGAAACCCGCGCGTCGAAATAAGGGTCAAGAAAACATGAAAGTAGAATAGTTGTGGTGTTGAGCTGGTTGGGGTGATTTGATTTTGTTGAGAGACTTCTGGGAACTAAGTATTCATGAAACCTTTTCCAAAGTTTTGGTTCAAACAGGTCTGCGCGGAACGTTTGCGTGGTGTTGGGGCTGGTTCTTCTATTGTTGCGAGTCTTGGGTGTTCGGTGTCCATCTGATTTGTCGGAGTTACAACCTTTGTTTTTGGTGAACCCTTTCAGTTTAGACCAATACCTGGACGTTTTGAGTCGGCGGAGACAGGATACAAAAGTTTCGTTTGGGGTAGAGACTTGTATGATCGTGGAACGGAGTTGGATCGACTGGAGTCGTGTGGCTGGGTACCGTCAGAGATTGTGGCTAGGTACCGCAAAGAGTACATCAAACATGTACAGAGTGGCCGAAATTTGTCCGGCCTCACCGGAACCATGAGCATTGCTGCATGGTCGGCATTGAAAAGGTTCTTGCCAAAGTCGGTAAATAACAAAAAGAATCATAAGTTCAATCCTGCCGTGTGGAAAATGATGTGGGCTTGGCTGTGGCGCTTCAATTGTGCCTGTACACGGCGAGAACTTCTTTAAATGAGATTGGCCATTTGGCGAAAAGGTGGCAGTGGCACAAGTACCAACGGCGCAGCTTGTCCAAGCGGACGACGTGGAAACGGATGAGGCTCTTGCGACCTTGCAAATTGCTCCCCCCAACCCCCCACCCCCCCAAAGCTTGAGGCGCCAGACAACTGACTTCACATTGGGTTTCTATCAACCCGGCCCCTTTTACTACGGTTCGAGAGATGCCAAGTTTCCTCCCCTTTTGCTGCCAAACTAGCAAGGATGCACGATACTCCGACGAACGCGCGCATTGCAACCCAGGCACTTATAAACGCTTTGGCCCTGGGAAACACATGCATTTTTGAGGTGCTTGTTCACAGAGTGGCGCTAAGCGTCGGTCAAAAAGAAGGGAGAAGGGTCGTGGGTCAAAAAAGAAGGGCCGCAGGTCAAAAAGAAAGGGTTAGGGGTCAGAAAAGAAAATTTGTGTGTTTGTGGGTCAGAAAGAAATAGTCACCATATTATATGTCTCAGCCGCAGTTTCAGATGAGAACTCACTGGTTTTTTGCTCTCTTTAACGCAGATATTTTTCGTGCACATCGACAGCTCCACCAGGAGAATGTGATTGTGGGTGACCTTGCTCGCATGGTTGGAGTTCATGGCAAAACTCAGGAGGCACATTTTACTCGCGGCGGGGAGCGCCGCAAGAGGTCGCGCAGCGGAGCCAGCGGAGAACCCTTCTATTGGGCACATGAAATGTTTTTCCCACAGCCACATGAGGTGGAATGTTCGGGGTCCACCTTTCTCCCCCAGGGAAACTGAGGGAGTTAGATTATGTTAGATCCCTTTTTCTTGGCAAGTCTGTGCTCCAGACCTTGCCTCCACCCACTAATGTAGAGATTTTGATTTTTTGGTGAAGATGCAGCACAGACATGATGACCGACATGCTGCTCACAAAGCACGCAGTTCAATTGCCAAAACTGGTGCAACGTACACACTTGCTATAGTTGTTTTTGGCCCTTCACAGTTCAAAAGAATGGCTGTGTATCGGCTGTGCATCTACAGCGTCCAACACATGGCCTTTGGAACCAACCGACCGGGCATTGGTTGCCGGGCCGTCGTTTTGGGCACCGTTTTTGGTTCCACCCCTCATATCTCCAAGGCGGCTGGAACGAAAGAAAAGGAATTTCTCACAGTTTCTCCACGAAGATTCACCACCGTTTGATGATTTTACACGTCCAGCCACACATCCGCAACCCATTGGTCGTCTCCAACCGCTTGGGATGTATCTGAACATTTTTTCGTCGCCTGAAGATCATGGGCCACTCCGTGCCATTGATCTATCTCATCGTTGGGCCTGGGGCCCCGATTTCTGCAACTTCGGGGCGGGGCAGCAGGGGCAGGTGAAAAGGGTGAATTTAGTGAGTTGCCATGTACTTGTCAAGGTCGTTTTGTTTGCGAGAGATTTGTGAAACTGAATCTGCAGGTTGTTTTGGAGTATTTTTTGTTGTGAAAGAGATGAACATGTTGGTGAGCCCCGTTTTGGATAAAAGAGATGTTTCTTTTCTGGAAGGAATCGTTCTCCGAACTGAACCACACACCATGTAAGTGTTGCATAGTTTAATTTGATTTTCCTTGCAGGCGTACCAGCGCTTATTCTCACGCAATCTCTCAGCGGCAAATTCTGAAAATTGCATGCCAACAAGAACGACACAGGATATTTAAGATGCACATGTGTAGAGTGCAACATGGGGCCAGAAATGATACCCTCATCAACTGCTCCTTGGCAGGGCGATTGCTTTGCTATGGATCTCGGGTAACACCAACGCGATCCATATGATTGTTCTCGGTGTCCAGAGCTTAGCTCAAAGCGAGTCCAGTAAGTGCCTTGGACGAGTTTGACCGAGTAGGAAGTGCAGCGAAGTGCAGCGAAGTGCAGCGAAGTGCAGGAGCAATCAAGATGCATTCGATCTTCACGGCATTCTTCCGGCTCAATTTTTCGATTCTGTGCATCAACTACCAGACATGGATTCAACAATTCGTCAGAAGATTCCTAGGTTTTGGTGTTTTTTTTTTTCTCAGTCCTGCACTTAGTTCCTCATCTACATGTACTCCCAGTATACTCGAGCGTCCGGACCCTGGTTGGGCATCGTGAAAAGAAAAAGATCGGAGCTGTTTGGATCAAGATGCGATCGTCCCTCCGTCTGACCTGGGTCTCTTCTTTGCGGCGAGGAGGGTCTTGGTTCAGAGCGGGGCGAGAGGCGCTTGCCATAAAGTCCAAGAAGTTCTGCAGCAGAAGTAGTGATTTTCCCAACAACGCGTAAGCTATAACCATGGGCGAGAAACAAGACCGTCCTGGTGTAGGGTGTAGGTAGGTTCAATGATATCCAAAAGCATGACCACTTTCCTATTGTTTGGATGTTTATCCATCATATATTCACATCATATTCTATCTACTTCAGGACTTTGTATATGACTGGCACCTGGTAGGATGCGGACACTTGAGGACTCAACGGTGTTCAGGCGGAGTTGCACGGTGAGGGTTCAGGGTCGGACGGCCGCAAAAAAGGGCCTATCCAGACGGAAGTTGACGAGTTATATTGTTTGGTCTCCCAGTTTGGTAGGTCTTTTCAGGTCTCCAAAAGTCTCAACTTTTGGTATCCTACCCTTTGAGGTTGATCGGTTTCACCGACGATGCAAACCCGGCCGAATCTTTGGACCGCAAACCGAGATTGCAGACGTGCCCGAGACGACCCGAAAAACACGACCGACCAAACGGCACAGTCGGGTCCGAGTCCGAGGCAAAGTGGAGGCTCCGGAGCCCGAGGCCCCAAGGAATCGACGGTCGATCCGCGTGTGACGGCTGAGACGACTGGGCTGTGCCTGGGAGACGTTGATGGCACCCAGAAGGGAGTGAAGGAAGGAGAAAGGATGCCACTTTGTTCCGTTGGAACATGTTGATGTTCTTCTTTAATTATTTTAATCGGTTGTTGATCAATCAAGAAGCCTCTTAGAGCTGCACTGCCACCTTGAAGAAGCACAGTTGCTGACAGCTGTCAGCACGCGTTCGACATGTCAAACACGTGCATGTCAAGTAATCCCCAGTGAATTCTGGTGAAGATGCGATGACAAAGTCCCTGCCACAAGCAAAGATGAGAACAGTTCATGTTTGAATGTCGTTGAATGCTCTCAGGGAAGTCCACCCGATGACAACAGCAGCCGTGGACATGCCGCTGAGTTGGGAGTTGGGAGTTGGCATCCACTGAGTGTCTTGACACTGGTATAACGATTATTGTGGCCAACGTTCAAATCCAGGATTTGTGACAGACTTTGACATTCATGTGGTTACTGTACTTGAGTCCCTCAGTCTATGGAACAGCATGGAACAACAAAGAATTGGATTGGAATAAATTTCTTTGTTGTGGCTGGAACCTCACTCACCGGGTCATGCTTTTTTTGTTGGAAGAGAGCACCATAGGGACCGATGAATACATGGAGATTTGAGCAACAAGAGGTCAGAATTTGGATGGGTCAAACAAGCTACTACAAATCAACATACGTATCATCACATACCTAGTGAATCAAAACTGTTTTCATGTATCCAATGGGTTCCAGATATCTCATCGTACAACTTGCATGTGAGTACGTACTTTCAGGAAAGAGCTTTCTGGGCTACAGGGCGTCAGGATGGTCCTGGATCCGGGAGTATGCTGTTCTCGTTCCCGTGCATTTCGCGACAGGACGAACGTTTTTTCGAAGGTTTTGGAACGTGTGAAGATGACCTTTCCATTTGCCTCGTTACTGTTCGAAACCTGGCCAATTGGATGACAGGGAGTCCAATCCTCTTTTTTTTTGCAGGGGGAAGTCATCACATTAGACAGACCCCGAGTGGTGTAGGTTCCTTTTGCAATTACAGTAGGTTGAAGGCCATCGCTAGTAGGTTGGAGGCCACCGCTTCTAGGTTGGAGGCCATCGCTATTAGGTTGGAGGCCATTGCTATTAGTCTATTAGGTTCCTTTTGCAATCCTTAGTAAATGCCGCTTTTTGCGGAAACCGGTTTTGGTGTCCCTCAGGTCATCAACCCTGGCCGTTGACGGCGCTGTGAAAAGAGCGTCGCAGGTGGAACACGTTCCAGGAGTTGTCTCGGAGCTTTGCGTGTCGGGCAAGAGAGCCCCCCAAAAGGTCCATGTGGCTTCTGAAAGCATTGCACAAAGCTGAGCTTGTCGACCCCCAAGCTGGTTGAAACGTATTAGTATAGTATATTCCCAGATATACTTATAGTATGATTAAAACACACGTAATTGTATAATAACATAATATGCATTTGGTCGGCTCTCAGAGGTGTTTTCCGTGCAGACGTGGAACATCTTGTATATTTAGATACCCATCAAACCGAGGGGCAGAGTCGGACCCTGAATACGTCCTTCATGGTTCGCAGCTGTGGCTGACAAGACTTTCGCCGATCCTTTCCGACAGGCTACGCATTGAGACCAAAGAAGTACAGCAAGACCTCCGATAGTCAGAAGTCTCCACCGTGAACCACAGTGAAGTCCGTCAGAATCCGACGAGTTCGTCTGAACGGGTTCGACAACACCACATTGGGCGACCTTGGACTTGGGTGATCACGTGCCTCAGCTGTGCCGTCAACGATCAGGCGAGTCCAGTGGGAGCAGCTGTCAACGGGTTGTTTTGTTTGCTTCACAGGAGTTCGTGTGTCTTGTTCACAAGGAGTACATACCAGGTTGTGACCTTCAAATGTCTGTCATAGGGTTTGTCAGGGTGGCGTTTGGCGCTTGGCAGTTGCCCCAGGCAGGACCAACCCTAAATGTTATCACCCGTGTACCGAATATCGACGGTTTCGTGTTGGAATGTTATGTGCCGTACCAACGAGTGAAGTGTGACGGTGTCACCTCAGAATCAGCAATGCTGTGGCCTGCAAAATGATGTCCTGAACACATCTCCAAGCACACTAGCGATGACCTCCAACCCAATAGCAATGGCCTCCAACCTAGTAG
>CAXAMN010006858.1:231257-252573 GCA_963970005.1 Durusdinium trenchii
AGTAAGGTACTTGTTACTAGTAGTGATGCACTTGTTACTAGTAGCTTGTAGTTAGACTCGTAGTCTACAGGTGTCTAGAGCACTGAGAAAGCTACCTTCCGTGCTCTTCTTCACTCGCTTCTTTTGGATTGGGGCCCTAAGAGAGATGGATCCAGCAATTTAAAGGTTCTTACATGTTCTCACTGAACAACCATTACCCGGCAAGACCAGGTCAGCCATTTTTTACTGGTCTCAGAAGGCTAGGGTTGCGGATCACCTTCTTTTCGAGTCGACTTGCACATCCACGTTCTGAGGATGCTGGATTTGGGACTGATCTTTCACATTGAACGGAGGACACGAATGAGATGTGTGGGTCCGGCCCCAGAATGAGCAATGAAATGTATGTAATGAACTTTTCTCACGGGAAAAACACAACAACCTTTACATTTCATTGAACTCATCCCTGGTTGGTTTCGAAAGGGTTGCGCCTGCCTGCCTGCCTGCCGGCTACAGGACAACGTCTATCCCAGCAAAGGGGGGCGGGCCGCCCCGGCGAGTGCTGTGGGGCTGGGCCGTGGTCCCGCCACAAAGCACCCAAAGCCTTCCCAGAGTGAAGCTCGCCGCAAAGCTGGTCGTCTGAGCTGGGAGTTCCATCTCTGCTGTTGGAAGATATCATTCGATATCACTCGATATCTGGCAAGTGTAAGATATTTCAGTTTTGCAAATGTGTTGCCTCACGTTTGTCATAAGCACCGAATTGTCATGTTTTGCCTCGTGTTTTGCCTCAAGTTTGGTAAACCGTCAAATAGATCAATCTCATATCGACTTGCACAAGCAGACCATGAGCAAATAGATATCGTCGCTGGACATCTTTTTCGCTTCGAACCGACTGTGTACTATTCTATTGTCAATTGTTATATACATATACCATATTTTTCTATATAATATAATATATATACCTTTAACTTTTTGGAAAAACGAAAAGTTTCTTTTGGATGTTCCATGCCGACTCGGACCAACTCCCAGAACTCGAGTCGTTCACTTCCGCCGAGTGAGGTTGACCTTCAACGCGGCGGCGCGGCAGCTGGAGCAGGCACCCTTACCTGAGCTCAAAGAGCTCCGGAAGGAGAAGAGCTCCGGAAGAGCCTGAAGCTCCGGGAGTGCCGAGACATGAACATTTTTTTGCACAGGAATCATGGTTGTCGATGTTACAATTACTCTCTTTGTGATTCTTCGGGTCACCTGGTCTGTGAAATGACACACGTCTTCGGGTCCTATGTTTGTCCGTTCGCTTGTCTCAAAAACGCAGTTCATTTACAGTACAGGCACTCAGGATCATTCAGGCATTCAATTTAGATGTTTGTATTGAGCCAGAGGGATGGCGCAAAGAATCTGAGCCTTGCAGCTCCTTGGAGTGAGAAAGGAGCTCCTCACAAGAGCGGCTGCAGCGAAGGCAAGCAACGGAGGGATGTTCTTTTTGAAGATGGGAGTGAAAGGGTGGCATGAAAAGATACATAATAACATGTTTTGAAGGGTTTGAAACGCTATTAGAAACAATAAGCTACTAGGAACAAGTGCATCGCTACTAGTAACAAGTGCCTTACTACTAGTAACAAGAAGCTATTAGTTTGAAGAATCAGATTTCAACGGGGCCAGAATGCGCAACTCTGGAGATGTGGAGAGGTTGGAGAGGTTACGGAACGGGGCTGCCTGTAAAACACCCTACTTGGCTGGTTCCTGGTTGGGGCCACTTTGCCCGGCAAGAGAGTCATTTCAGATGCCTACCTACCGCCCTATTGTTTGACCCGCCCAAAGAGTGTCTTCAGATTCGGACAGGGTCCCGGTGTTCTTTGTTTCTTCGGACGCCTTTCTTGTTCGAGGCACTCGGGGGTAGAAAGGAAGCAAAGCCTTCAGTCCTGGCAAATGAGAACACCTGTTTCTAAGATGATCAATCTTTTCCCCTCTCGCAAGGTAAGTGCTTGGAAGCCACTTCAATTTAGGCCGGATTTGGGGAATTAATGATAGCGAAGCGCGCGGAGAGATGAATTGAGGGCCTATTGGGCTATAATTGTAGCACAGATGAGCCAGGCAGCTATGGCCGTTGACCATACATACCAAGGAGATTCGTGTCTACAGCCATTCATTGAATCGTGTTGGTGCCTGGTATGTAATATACCTATATATATATTTACATACCCTCCACTGCATTGTCCCCAATGTTGAGAATGCCGACGTTTGAGCCAGAAAGAAACATGAGATGATTCCGACGGGTTTTCGAGCAGTTGCCCCATCGATGAGTACCCTGAACGGGTTTTGTTCCAGGGTCCAGGCAGATCCCAGGTGTGCCCAGCCAAGAGCCTCCCAAGGGCTGCACCGGTTCTGATATACTCTACTCATCTCTACTCTACTTCTTCAAATTTGCTGCCCTGTGGTTTGTTTGGATTAAAAACTGATCACATTTGGATTTAAAACTGTAGTTCGTTTGGCAGAAGGCTGCCTCAACCTTTCCGTGGCCCAACAGTTGAAAGCAGCAAGTCTTAAGCGACACCTGACTCAGCAAAGGAGTAGAAGATCTTCTGAAACTCCTCTCATCCAGTGTCCTTCCTCTTTTTATCGTTTTTCCTTTGGCCTCCCGAACCTCAAGCTGGAGGTTGCCCTTCCGCAGCGCGCTCTACAGCGAGACGCTCGTCCGTTTTGCCTTGCCGAACACCACAGCTATCTTCCGAGTAGGCCGGCGACGCATGGGGTCGACCGGGGTTTCACCGCCCGAGGGTTCAGAACGGGCGGATGGAGGATGGAGGGAATCTGAGGAGATTCTGAAGCACGAGTCAGGCCATGTTGCACGAGTCAGGCCATGTTGGCAACATTTGGATCAATTCGTCTCTTTTTTGCGATCAAATTGACGGCAAGGATGGCAGGGTCGCGACCTGCCGCTGTCAGTGGGAGGGTCGATGACTCGAAGATCGCAGCTTCTGGTTACTAGTAGTAAGGATGTTCCTAGTAGTACGGCCAGGAGCCCCGATCGTAGCTTCTGGTTACTAATTGGCCTCCAACCTTGCGGTGGCCTCCACCGAGCATAGCGTCCAAGTCTACTCACTTCTTGGGGTCCAGAGACCCAAGGGGGGGCCGACGGGAGCTCGCCTACGGGTCCTACGGGGAAAGAAGATGAGTGCAGGAGCACTGTGGTGAGTGCAGAAGATGCGAAAAGGTCCTAGTAGATTCCTTTCTTTGCTAGTAATTACAATTCTAATTGAATTCTTATTGTTACTACTAGTAAGGCACTTGTTCCTAGTAGCTTCTTGTTACTACTAGTAAGGCACTTGTTCCTAGAAGCGGTTTTGCTTGGTTTGATCTGTTTTCGGATCCGGGGAATGCCTGGTGGCAACCGCCGAACCGCCCTCGGATCAAGGCTATGCACCATCTCATTCCTTCTCGTGGATGGAGTCGGTGTATTTCACAGGCAAAGATCAGAAGATGCTGGGCACAAGGACGCTACTAGGGGCTCCTGGCATCGCTACTAGGAGCAAGGGACACTACTAGGGGCTCCTGGCCTTACTACTAGTAACTAGTAGCAAGAAGCTACTAGTAGCAAAATCATCAGTTCAGTCGTACTGCGTGTTTTCATGTGATTTCAGCGAGGGGAGCGACACACGTGTTCAGTGCGCTGAGCGACGGGTTTTTGCCCGCTCCCCCCCCTCCTCACTACTTAATTAAGTACACGCCTACTTAGTTAAGGGAGACGTATAGCAGCTTACTTAAGCTACTGGCATGAACGCAGGATAGCTCATGCTTCATTGATGAAGCGCTCGCACTATTCATTTGGTTCCTAGATGTTTAGGCATAAACTTGAGTTCCCCCCTACTTGGATGTTCTCATCGACCATGAAACGGGTTGACCAAATACAGAGATGGCGAACTTGGTCAACAGATGGTCAAAAAGCACCTTGGGTGGGAGGTGCTGGCATGACGGTATAGACGCTTGGTCTCATAGTATCATGATGGCCCTCCGGGTTTTTAGAGAGATCCAGCAGCGTCCTGCTAAGGAACTACACTCAAGATGCAGGTCTTTGCCAGGAAACCTGTGAGCAGGCACCAAGGGACAGGATGCGCGGAAATCGCCAACGAGTCGAAGAGGTCCGGAGATTCGATCTTGGACAACGAGAATCCAAGTTCGTCCGGGCGACCGGCGACCATCCAGTACGCGGAGCCACCTGGAACATCTCCCAGATATCCATGTGTAGCGTCCATCCTATCTCTTTCGTATGGATCCTTTTTGACCTAATCAACACCGGTCTTTCCGGTGGGATGAGGTCCGTCCGTGTGCCTTCCCGTCGCCAGGCAGGATCTGCTTGTGTGGCCTGGTCCTTTGTGACTCGGCCTGGTCACCTTGGAGTCGCTTTGGAAATCGGTCAGCGCGTCTGAAGAATCGGACAACCCGACGTTGTCTTTTTAAAGTGGTCGAACGACAACAACGACGGGTGCAGGGGATCTGCCAGGATGCTGAACTGATGCTTTTGGGGGATGTCCGACCATGCAGATGAATGAACAGATCTCCAAGGTGTCGGACATGAAAATAAAAGGAGTCCAGGGTTGTTCACTTGTAGCGCTTTTCGGCCCAGCCTTGGCGGTCATTGTGCGAAGCACGGAGTTGGGTGGGTACTAGCGATGGCCTATGATGGCCTCCAACCTAAGAGCGGTTGTAGTATCTTGAAGCCCTCCGTTTGGACATGCCGCGCAACTTGGGGGAGTCCATGATGGCATTTGGCACCCAGTAGTTCCTCCCTCCTGTGCCTTCTCGCGTAGGGGAAGCGTGAGTGTTTGCATTCAGGTCCCGCACGTGGGAGAGACAGATGCGGCCCCCCACCGCATTGAGAAGACAGCTGGCAGATGATCCACCAGCGGCAACTCCGGCCGCGGGCAACATGGATAAAGATGTTTGACGCAAAGGAAACACAACATGTCGACACCCACAGGGTGGCTGACAGATTTTGGGTTGGGCTGTGCCTCTTGGGTCAATCGGTCTCATGGGTTCTCACTATATACATGCAGCAGTGGTTCTCAGTTCTCACTACACAATTCGTGGGATGGGGAACATATGCTTGAGCGGGGCCTCAAAGTCTTAGGGCGATGACATGAATCAAGAGTTGGGGAGAGACTTGTTTTTGCCCACTGATAGCAGGTCCCAAGACTATGCCATGCCCATGAACTAGTGGACCTCCAACGAGTGAGCTACCATGCATGCACTAATTTTTGGGGGTCCTTTTCGAAGTCAGAAACTCTCACACCTGCCCTTGGCCGTTCGGCGATGGCCTCCAACCTAAGAGCGATGGCCTCCAACCTAGTAGCTTCTTGTTACTAGTAGGAATGCCAGGAGCTACGTTCGTAGCTTCTAATTCTTGCTCCGTTCGAGTGGCGATGCCCAAAATGTTCCGTTGGAACGCTGCTTCTTGCCCCCAATCTAAGGTCGCCCAAACATGTCGCTGGAAGAGGTGAACATGTCGAGCCATACGGAAAAGGCTCCCCGGATGGAACGGCGTCGGGGAGAGATTCCCCCCACCACAACCGTCTGGCCTCACTGAGTTCCGATCCGATGATTCCGATGAGTCAGGGAGGGACCGGACGCAAACCTTTGCTAAACATCCAGATGACCTTCTTAGAGACTCAGAGAGCATGTGGTTTTGAGATTTTACTTAACTTCCGCTTTTTACAGTGAACTATCACTTGGATCCAAAAAAAGACGTACGGCCATCGCTACTAGGTTGGAGGCCATCGCTACTCTTCCAGAAGGCTCACATGCACTCTGAGAACTTCTGAACGGCGTTCCGAAGACCATGTTCCGGACATCAGCGGGGGCTGGGGTGGTCTATTCTATCTTGGGCTGGGGTTTTTCTATCGCCGTCAGGGCTGCTCAAATACCCAGTGATTGGCAAAAACACCCGTCAATTGGGGATTCGAGCCAAGATTTCTGAAGAAGGATCCAATCTCCAAGCTCTGCAGCGCCCCTTCTTGGTACCGGCTTCCGCGTCCGTCGCCCTCGTGAAGCGACGCGGAGAATGATCGTTCGACACGTCGATGGTCCCAGGTGGGTCCCCTGAACTGCCACCTGAAGAAATTGCTCGATGGCAACATCTCTCAGAAGGGTGCCGTGTCAGGCGCGGTGCAGGCACACTTTCTTTGGGACACTGAGCAGTTCCCTTTGTTTTCTGGAGGACTTGAAGGGTTGATCAGATAGGGATGTTTCTTTAAGGTGTTTCTTGAGCAATTTGTTTGAGAATCACAATCTTCGATGCTTCGGGCAAAGATGATCTTGTGGCGGATCGTGTTTTTTTCCTTCTAATAAGGTATTGGTATCACAGTATCACCGTGTCGCGGAAGATTCTTCAAACCAGGCATTGTCAGGTTTGCGAAGAAGCTGACAAACCGGTTAACATATTGGTGAATGCCATGTCGCCACCCGGGATATCCCGGATCTCTCCTCCCTTCATCCATTTCTATGTGTTTTTCCCTTGGAGTAGTGGCAGGCCAGGCTAGACTGTGCTAATTAGTGGGGCAGTCACAGTTGTATCCTTTTGGAGAGTGTGAGCAGAAGACAACGCACATGCCATGACATACCCCAACCTCGAACATGGTATCTCACACAGATTTCCAGCACAACAGGGTTGCCTACACCAGCAATTTTTTTTTCTGAAACCCAATAAAAGATGCAGACAGCAGAGCGACAGCAGAGCGACAGGCATTCTGGCAGACTGTCAGCAGACAGCGGTTGTTGAGCCAATGATGCACTTTCAACTGTTCAAAAGGGACCTTTTCCCCGGTTGCTTCTCCTATTTGGCCATCAGCTGGGCTTCCACTGATGTGGAGACTGGTGTAGTCGTGCAGCGAGTGGATATAGTTCTTGCCACATTTGCTATCTCTGAAATCCGATGAACAACATGTTCAGCCACCGACTTCAGGCGTGAACAACCAGGTGGAAAGCCTCTCCTGCGCTGTGCCCTGGTCGAAGATTGGTCTGGGCAATGTAGTGCCTGTTAGTAGCGATGCCCTTTGCTACTAGGAGTGATGCCCTTGTTACTATATTTAGTAGCTTCTTGCTCCTAGTAGTACGGCCAGGAGCACCCCGTTCGTAGCGTCCTTGCTCCCACAGTTACAGGCTGTTCGACCTGTGCGGGGAAAGCCTTTGATATCGTTACTTGAAGTGAGACGCTGGCGCATTTGGATCTCTCTGTGTGTGCGTGCTGTGTATGTGCTGCGTTTGGGGAAGGTTGAAATATATCCAAATTGCGAGCTCAAACATGAGAAGGTGTAGGTAATCACTGCTACTATATATATATATATAAGCTATTATACTATACTTCTTTGTATGGATGGGTCATCGCGTGGGATCCACTTCTGAACCTGGAACCTTTGCATCGGTTTCGATTGTGCCAAGTGACGGGTAGAGTCGTTGCATCGGTTTGTTCGGGTGACATCGGTCGGACAAAGAAACTGCAGGAGATTCACATCACTTCACGGCATTTCATCCTTTCCAAGTACCCACTCTTTCCTATTCTGAAGGTTGTGGAGATTCGCATCAAAAACATTGAAAACATGGCCTTATATTGCCATGCACATGCTTTCCGGTTCAGACAGACCGGCTTTAGTCACTTTAGTCGTATTGAGTCGCAGAAAGTCATATTGGGGGGGCCGTGCGTGTGGTGAATTGTTGCATCATAATATTATGACAATGACTTTTTCTCTCCGTGCGCATGCGTTTTAGATGCTTTTGGTGATCTCGAGTCAACGTGACTGCTGGCAGCTCCTGTTCTCAGCTGTGCTTGTTTGCCGCTATGATCAACGACGTCCTGCAGCATCGAATGCTGTGCCCTTTGGGGTGTCTTAGGATTCTAACTCTTGGAGGTTGCACTGATTGAATTCATCGCTGCGTGCTTCGTTGACGATGATTCTGCTATGCCAGATCGTCCCACGGGCTGATAGGACCTACCAAGCAGCGGTATAGAGCTGGATGCCGAGCCAGACGCTCCCGTGCTCCCTTTTCGACTGATCCGATCCCGTGACAAGCAGAGGTCTTTTACGAGCCGGTCACCGGCGACTTCGGAGACATGTCCTTCACCTGTGGAGACCGGAGGGCTTCTCGGAAGGGCAACGACGTGTGGCCACCGAACGTCGAACGTTTGTTCCGTTCGTAGCGAACCTTGCGACTAGTAAGGCCAGGAGCGGCCCGAACGTAGCGTCCGAACGCTCCGTTCGTAGTGATGGCCTTTTTTACTAGTTATACTAACTAGCGATGATGTAATTTTGTAACACGATGATGTCAACCACTGCCTAACACATGGGCTTGTCAACCGTTTCCTTGAGTCAACCCGTCACTGTGATCCCAGGTCCCGGTTCTTCCCCCGGATGCTGAGGACACCTTGCGCTTGCTGCGTACGGAGACCCACCTGGAGCTGCGGCTCTTCGCAGATGCCACGTTCCTGGAGGCGCGAACTGAACCAGCGAAAGACCGATCAAGCGGGTAGCTCGTAGCTCAGAGTTATCAAGCTCTGCGTCGGAGAAGACGTGGATATCGCTTGTTTCGGTTTCCATCCATGCATGCCCTGCCAAGAATGACGCTACAAGCCTTGCCACCACCGGGTAACCACCCGGGCGACTGGTCGCCGCCACCTCCAGGTCTACTTCCAGAATGGTCGCCGTGCTGTCACCGTTCCCAAGCCGCCACCCTTGTCCACGGAGCTCCACATCACTTCCACCGTGGCGCGGGGACCGGCCGCGGCCGCCGATCGGCTTCCTCCGTGTGCATCGTGTTGGGACGGTGACTGTTGTGGTGATCGTCACAGGGTCATTCCAAAACTGCCAGCGGTTGGTTGGTTGACGTCATGATGCATGGATCTTGCTACTGGTGGTGGATGTGGTTGGTTGGTGGCTGGTGCATATATGGCACATTATAGCTATTGGTGGCTGGTTACACCTGCGCGGCTGACGCTCGTCGCCGCGGACCGCTGGGATGAGAGCAAGTGTTCGGGAGAGTCCGGTGTGAGATCGACACAATGACGACACAGCCTTTACAGAAAAGTGAGCCAGTTCACGACACAATCCTTGCCCATGATGGCTGTTGGTGACCATATTTGGACACATTAAGACCATATATGGTCATAAAGAACAGCATATTATGAAGAAGGAACCTCTTGGATCTTGCTGGTGGCTGTGTCGCCAAGAAAAGAAGGAACATGGCATCCAACATGCTGTGTCGCCAGTGGCTGTGCAAGGCCCACACGCCTTTCGGGTGTTCCGGTCATTGGTCATCCACACCGAGTCGAGAAGACACGACGCCTGACGGGTTACCCGTCCAGAGAATGACCGGTCGAGCAGGCCACCACGATGGATTTGGAGGTCTATTCGATGAAGAGCATCTGGGCAGCTCGCTTGAAGATCACACTCTTCCCGCTTCCCATCCAAAGCGGAGAGTCCTCGTTCCTCCATTCCTCAGGGTTTTGCAGGAGAAGTGGTCGATCAAGAGTTCGGGGGGCCAGCATATGCACCAAGATTCCTCTCGTTTGAGGCTATGCGGGTGCTAAATGGATCTACGTCAAAGAATCCGGGCCCAAACCAACACAGGTTTTGAGTGTCCGGACCCCTTCTTTTGGTAGGTCTCTATGGTACACTTTTCTAAAATGAAGGTTGTACGTACTTCGTCACACCCGCGACACCTTCTGTCCAAGTCTAATCGAGTGGATGCCAAATGGATCTTCTTGGCGTGAGCGGTTGTGATGATTCTTGAGGGAGCAAGGCCTTGGGTCTTCATCATCAGAATTCCCTTGTTCTCATGGTGTTCATATATGTGTTCATGTTCTCGTGAACAAAAACGATGAACATAGGATATATAGGTATACATAGTGTGAACATACAGTTCTTCTTTCAGGGGAGGACATGTAGCCCGTGTGTGCCATGGTTTCATGATGTTTCGTGTGCCATCCAAAACAGCCTTGTGTTTCATATCGGCCCGGAGACTTGAAAGCAAATTCGGAGGAAGAACAGGGTTTGTGCCTTTTACCGGCCTGAATTTCAGTGGCTCAGCCGCAGAGCATGCTCTGACCATGCCGCAATATGCTCGGATTCCGACCGTCTCAGGTCAGTGAGGAGTACATCCGAAAGCAGCCTCGTGGCCCGGCGTCACCGGGGTGGCCGGATCCAACGACGACCCGACGACCGAGCGGAAGTGCCGGAGCTCTGGAGCGAGTTCCGTTGACGTAAAGAACCTTTGCTATGAGCGTAACAAGGGCATCGCTACTACCCGGACATTACTACTAGTAGCTAGAAGCTACTATTAGCACTACTATTAGCTTCTATAGCTACTAGTAGTAGTGCGCTTTGCTCCCAGTAGCGATGCCCGTGTTACTAGCTTCGGCGTAAGCACGTAAGCGCAACGCACAATGATACGAATCCGTCGAAGTATTCAGAAGCGCTCATGTAAATGCACTGCGAAAGTGATGACGGCTTGATCCCTGGAACTCTTCTTCACGTCCTGTCACTTCCCTAGTCTGGAGGACCTTTTTGTTCGCCCAGTTTTGGAAAGGATCGATGCTTTCTCAGGCGACGTGGATCGTGATTCAAGTTTTGGTCCCACAGGGCCCCATCATGTTGCTGAAGGGCATCGCTACTAGTAGCAAGATGGTACGAACGTAGCTATTTGCTACTAGTACTAGTAATGCACTTGTTACTAGTAGCGATGCACTTGTTCCTATAGTAGCTATGAATTCATGAAAAAAGCACATCTCAGTCTCTTCCTGATTTGCTCAGGCATCTTTGCTCCAAAGCTTGAGCATAGCGAGGATCTCCGCATCTGAGCTGCTTGGTTCAACAAGGGGTCTTCGTGGAGAGGTAGAACTGTCCCGTCCCGCTCACGCTCACATTCATCGTCGACCGTCGGCGGATTCGGTTTGTGGTGGACCAAAGGTCCCCTGCAGAGGGCTTCAATGACGATCCAAGCAGTTGGAATATCAAGTTCAATATCAACCACTCAGAGGAGCCCTTGCAACAACCCAAAACTGCTTGCCATTCTTTGGGGGGGCGCCAGGTCGAATCCATACCATGCGGTCTTGAATTGTGCTGTCCACACGACTCTCGACACCACAAGACAGCCTTGAAGTGCGAAGTGGCCAGTTTTGACATGTTCCAATGGAAGAGATGGACAGACAACGGTTTGGGGAGACATGGAGCGCTCTAGAGCCCCTTTTTCGATCCCGTTTGCTTTCAACTCACAGCATCCACAAAATACAGCATCACTATAGCGTCTTGGTGCGAGCATGGGTCGTCGTCGACTGCAACTGACCATCTGTAGTGTAACTAGACCCGAGATCAGGCGAAACTTCATCAAGACCACATGTTTTTACATGCTTTACTATCTGTACTTTGGCGCTCAGGCGGCATGCCCAGTGCGCATTTGAAGGGATATCTTTTCTTGGAAGACATCATGAACTTCCGATCTCTGAGCTGGAGTTGAGTCTCCTTAGCTTTGCCGTGAAACTGGATTTTGGACACTCTCCTGAACAAGGCTGTGGAATTTCCAGATCAACAACACCTCCCCAAAGGCCCACCCAAACCATGGAGCTTCACCACTCGAGTCTTTCTTTGAGACACTGAGGGTGCCATTTTTCGACTCGTTTCAGTCGGCCCAGAGGGCCGCGGAATGTAGCGGAGCGGAAGAAAGCGTCGACGAAAAAGCGCCAACGCCTTGTGGTGGGGAAGGGGAAGGGAAGCACGCCAAACGGGATTTTCTCTTCGGCCTTTAGCGGCATGTGATTTGTTTTTTATCCGTTTGGATCATTCGTGCTGCTTGGAAGACTTCCGGGACCAGGGACCATCAGGGACCCGTGACCCACAGAGAGCTTCGACAGGGAGCTTCTTTCAGATTGCTAAGTCGAGTCTTCTTGGGCGACCCGTGGCAAGAGGACTTTGCAATGTGTACGGGTGTAGGTACAACCGCTGAGAGCGGTGATAACCGGAATAGACCACCGGAATTGCCAGTCCCTTTTTCCAGGTTTGGCCATGAACATTTGCACGCACCTTCACGGCCAGGAACGAACGCACTGTTACAGAGGATTGTGCACCTGTTTATGCGCCAAAAAGTCTGTTGTGTTTGGTACGAACCAGATGTAGTTTCTGTCCAAGAGGAGGGTGCCTTGATTCTCGCCGCTTCCTTCGCCGCGATGCCAGGCCTGGTGCAGCTGCCTGACCAGGACGAACGCGTGGTCGACCATGGGACGAGGGTAGATTCATCCGACCTAGTGGCCTCCAACCGAATAGATCTAATAGCAATGGCCTCCAACCTACCAGCGATGGCCTCCAACCTAGAAGCAATGCCTCCACCCTAATAGCGATGGCCTCCAACCTAGTGGTTTCCTGGTGCCATGACCCACCGCCATGTGAGGCCAGTGGACTCGCGCCCATTCGACCACGCGGGTTCGTCCGACCACGCACGTGGATCGCTGTCCTTCGATGTGGTTTATGGTTGTCCTTTCTTTTTCTTTACGTGGCAGGTGTTTGGGATGACCGATGCTAATCACTATCCCTCTTGGGATCTGCCACCTCCTCAGGTTCGGAAGGACTGGATCAACCTCCCGGGCACAGCACCCTAAAAGAGCGTCGAACTCACCCTTGGAACTCGGATCAGACTGTTGATCCATAAGCTATAGCTCACTTTTTGCGTAGTGGATCCAGTAAGAGCCATGGCCTCTAACCTAATAGTGATGGCCTGAAAGCTAATAGCTATAGGATGCGACAGAACACATGATCCACTCCCTCATGCTCATTGGAGACGAGTCTCTCACTCGTCTCGCCGCCAGGAACCAAGTCCGCAGCCAGGCCCCTGCAAGCTTGGAGTTCACACGTCTCGTGAGCTTTTTTGGGCGAGATACCAATCAAGAGGAAGTAGGATGAAAGATGATGAAAGGCATTGCGGCACTATTTATATTATTATGATTTTATTATATTATATATCTGTTGTGAACAGGACCCAAGTTCTGGTGCTGCTTCACGTGAAGCCTGACGAGAAACCTGGTGTTTTCGGCCATCTTGTTGCCTTTTCCATCCCTTTTTGTGCTTGGGAGGGGTTGGTTCCATAAAGGGGGATCAAGTGCTCGTTGGGGTTTACCGTTGGCACACCTCAAGAATTTGCGGGCGTGGATGTTACGTCAGGGCAGAGTTGGGACCCGGAGCTGTTGCTTCTTTTTCTTGTAAACAAATCGTTGAGCTAGTTTTCATGAGGATCACAAGATCATAAATAGCCTTGTTCTTGCACCATCTTGCACCTGGGGAAGGAGAAAGGTTCTACGTCCTCGTCTTCAGTATTTGGAACTAAACCGGTCAGTTCCTTGATCCATCTGAAAGGGTTTGGTTTTGTTCCCGCAGGCAGAATGCCGCAAGACATCCGCAGGTTCAAAGGACTCTCAGCACTCCCCGCACTTCAAGGCAACATCTTCAGAGATGCAGCAGGGGTGCGGAAGCCCAGAACATGCGCAGGTTTCTTCGGCTTCTTTACTTTTCTTTGTTTCTATAAGAGCGATGGGCTCCAATAGCCCCCTCCAATGACTTGAGGTGCTGAATTTCAGGTGCTTTGATTGTATAACTTGTGCATCTGGACCTGGGGTACTTGAGGGTACTTGTACGATGGCTTTCCACCGTGGCTTTCTGCTTCGGAAGACACCGGGGCGGGGGAACTTCCACCGGTTTCACGTCGTGAACTGGTCAGGTCGCGTCTTTGACCCACCAAACATGGAAAGGCATTTCGACATACCTTTATATAGTCATATTATGTCATATTTGGTAGAAGGTCAGCGACATTAGGCGGGAAAGAACATTTACTGTATACTGCCTGGCAGTTGACAGTTGATCGATATTGGAGACCGGAAAGCTTTGGAATCGGACGCTGGTTTGCCCAGCTGCGGCGAGGTCCACGCGAGCTGACCAAGGTCCTTTGAGCACGCTTGGAGCCCAGAAGTGGAGAGTTTTGAGCACGGCTTGGCCGAAAAGATGTGGTCGGAAGCACCGAAGCACCTGGAGCAGGCACTCCTTTTTCATCGAGGTGTTCCAGAGACCGCTATGGCCAGGGCCATGGCCGTGGCACCGCTCGAATCGTATCCGAATCGATCCGAAGAGCTCCTGTGCCTCGTGCGACTCCACCGAGGCCGCTCCCAACCACACCGTTGCTCCGACCGCATCCGGTCCGCGATCCCGGGGGCGGAACCGGTGCGTTTGGTGGGGCTGCGTGGAACCTGTGGGGCTGTGGGGCTGCATGTCTCGTGCTGATCAAGATGGATAACCAGAAGCTACGAACGTAGCTCCTGGCATTACTACTAGGAACAAGAAGCTATGAACGTAGCAAAGGGCATCGCTAGGGGTAACAAGAAGCTACTTACGTAGCTCACTCACCGAGCAATGGACCCCAAAACCGAGGTTTTCCAAGACCGTTTGAAGGATATTGGAAGCGGGTGGAAGTGACATGTGCACCTCCTGAAAACATGTGTCGGAGCTTTACAAGGATGCAGCTACTGTACCGTTACACACCTGGTTTGTATCTAAGAATCTAAAATGGAGACAGAGAGAGTGTCTCCCCCGAAGTCACAAATTCTTCGACTCAAAACCACAGCATAACCCTGCCATGTTAGCCTAAAATGACGGACAAAACACCCGTGTCTTTCCCCCAGCGGCGCCGAGCCTGGACCGTTCGGTCCACCCTTTGCGAGGACTTCTTGGAGGAACTCTCCGAGGCAGGGCGAAACGGCGGACACCGGCGGACGCCGCGTCTGACGCCTGACGGCTGGCACCAGCACCAGCACCAGCACCAGGCCAAAAATAGCTGTCTTTTGTTTTCTGTTTTCCTTTTTGCCCGGGGAGAAGCGTTTGGTGTTCAAATTGCCCAACAACTATGAAACCCGTCACTCGAGCAAACCACGCGACCGCCGTCCTCGATTCCGATTCCACGAGGTGAAACCAAAAGTGGTTCCACCGAAGGTGGTTCACTCATTGGCCTGAAGGACTTGTGCACTACAAATTGGTTGATACAAAGCGTCCTGCAGAAATTGGCTCATGGATTGAAGCAAATGGTGCGCTCTGTGAGATTTGGGCTCGTTGTGCTTGTCGCACCAGGGTTTTGGATCATGTTGAAACTACAACTTACGGCAAAAGAATCAGTGGACTCCTCTTGGCTTGCCAGAAGCGGTCTAGACCATCAGGATTCATCAGGATTCAGGACTTACAGTCCAAGCCGCTTGGTAATTTTGGCTTGCAGCCCACGTCAGGCAGGTTGGGCACTGGTTTCAAGAAACATCGACTGCTAGTTCCGCCAGTTTTTGCTGGATAAACAGGCAAACTCAGGTAAACTCTATATAGAGAGGTTAAAAGCTCATTCATAACCTCCAGAGGTTTTGCCGATTCTCAAAAAAAACATGTTAGGATATAGATCGTTGGGCGGGCTATTCCCGGATTGGTTGCAGTTGCAGGCCTCACTATGAAAGACATTCAGCAGCAGGAGGTCCAAATGGAAAGTACCTCGCTGCTTTAAGAGTTGTAGGTTTCGAGGCTCTTCCATCAACAGTAGGAAATAATAGCTAGGATACAAACCACACACAGATGCGCTTTGACATGTAGTGCAGCTTCGTTATGGTTCTTTGCACTCCCCAGTGACGTGTGTGTTTTCCGAAACACGCCCTCGCGCCATGGAAGTGCTTGGAGCTGCCGCCTCGGTCTACGGCAGTTCCCCCCTTCGACCAACGAGGGTGGCCGTTTCTGTACGTCCACTGCATGGGAGAGGCGTCCAAAGTGTCGGGTGCAAAGCGTCGGCCGATGGCCTCCAACCGAAAGGCGATGGCCTCCAACCTAATAGCAATGGCCTCCAACTTAAATTATCAGCATAACCAGCATCGCATGACTGTACTGTGGTTTGCTCCAAGCTTTGTACCTGTCTCCTTCACAGTTTTGGTGTGATGTTTGGTTGAAGCACGTGCTTTTGGGATGGCTGAAGGGATGCAAGTTGTTTGCGACATGAGGCAAGCCGTTCTACAAAAGATGTACGCCCCAACTGGAATTTCCAATTAGATGTTCGGAAACTAGTCCTTTGCTTTGGAGTTGATCATGGTCCACCCCTTGAAATGTTTCTTTGAGCTGCCATGTTTGGTATGCCTTTGTCAGGCCCAGGCCATTCAAAGCTCATCAAAAACTGCTATTTAGGAGGCTTCTCACCTTCAAAAGGTAAAACACTGTTGGATAGCGATGCCAGGAGCCCCTAGTAGCGTCCTTGTTCCTAGTAGCGATGCCAGGAGCCCCTAGTATAGCGTCCTTGTTCCTAGTAGCGATGCCAGCAGCCCCTAGTAGCGTCCTTGCTCCTAGTAGCGATGCCAGGAGCCTCTAGTAGCGTCCCTAGCTTCTAGTAGCCTCCCAAACTTGAAGGCTGTTGGTGTCACCCGCCCCGTCGCATTTCCGCTGTCCTCGCAGGGGTGCGGATCTCAACCTCCGCCTCGCTGTCGAGCAGCGTCGCCATCGCTGCGCTCGCCGCTCGGTGTCGGAGATCTGACCAAAGTCGAGGGAAACTCTTCCTGACTTCTTCGCATCCACCTGACTATCGAGATGCCATCGCTATTAGGGTCTGGAGGCCATTGCTTTTAGGTTCTTTTTTTGTTAAAGATTTCCCTGACTTCTTTGCATCCACCCAAGAGTGAGATCCAAAGCAATGCGGGATCCACGCCAATCAACGCTGGAGCTTCCGCCGGACTGGCCACTCTTTCTTCATTCGGACTGGCTGACAGGAGCTCAACCAGACCAAAGGGAGGGACCGAAGTCGAAGACATTTGTCGAGGTCATTTTCAACCGGACCTTTCAATGGGACTGACCATGACTGACCTATGACTCCCCGATCAGTTGGGTGGTTGAACAAATGAAAAGGGTCAAAGCATGTCAAGGCATGTCAAGGCATCATAGAAATATACCGTCCATCATCGATGTCTTTCTTTGTGATCGGTGATTTCTCTTGTCTTCGATCTCCTGCGAATCTTGAGAGTCGATTCCCACAATTCGAGTCCATGCTGTGCGAATCAGTGGTCCGAGGTACAGCTTCGACGATCGAGGGAGACGCGAAGATCTAGGAGTCCTGAAGAGAGAGAGAGAGAGAGATTCGCCGCTGACAGACGGGGACCTGGAAGGGTTCGAATCCCACGAGGGACGAAACAAGGTGAGCCCGTGGACCCAAAAGCAAAAAGAAGCGCACAGCCCAGGAAAAATAAACAGACACACATTAGCAGGCCAAAACGAAGCATCAGCCCCCTCCAGGCTTCGTGGCAACCATGATATTTCAAGCATCGTGGTTCTGGTGCACATCCGTCCCTGTCATATACACCCCCGTCCACCCCTTGGTCAGTTTTGAAAGCCCTCCAAAACGGTCATAAAACGATTGCAACATGGCTTCTGACAACCGTTCCAGGAAGCATGGAGCAGCATCAGCCCCCTCCATGGTTCGTTCCAACCATACCATCCAATTTCACGCAGTGCGCTTTTACAATCCTGCCGTGTCGGCCATGACTTGACTGTCTGGCGCACACAGCTCCACTCACCTCCCAACGGGACGCAGCATGGAGCAGCACTACCCCCACCCATGCTTCGTTCTACTTGTGCACTGACCCGGAGCAGCCTGCAATGATGCTTGTGGTGCAGCCATGTCCTCGTAACTCGCATATCAGACGCGCAAGCGTCCACACCCATGCACTCCCCAGCTCCGTCCACACCCAAGCCCCGTCCACACCCACACACCTCCCGTCTCACTCCTCATCCCTCCCCAGCCCCGTCCACACCCATGCACAATGCACCTCCCGCTCCCTTCCATCTTCCCTCCCCAGCCCCGTCCCACCCATGCGCCTCCCGTCTTGCTCCCCTCCATCTTCCCTCCCCAGCCCCGTGCGCCTCCCGTCTTGCTCCCCTCCATCTTCCCTCCCCAGCCCCGTCCCCACCCATGCACCTCCCGTCTCGCTCCCCTCCATCTTCCTTCCCCAGCCCCGTCCTCCCGTCTCGCTCCTTCCTTCCCCTCCCTCTTCCCTTCCCAACCCCGTCCACCTATCGATCTTCCGTCCCCGACAACGCACGCTTTGTCTCGCTCTTCCGTGGCACTAGCGACTAAACGAGAACCCAAGCATCGGGGATGCTTTTGGGAAAAACGTTCATCGAACTGCTGATTTGGGGGGTGTGGGGGGAGATGAGTGCGAGAGTGAGTATATATAGTACATGCATAATGTGGAAACTCCATTGTGTTTTTACCTGCCGGTAAAGCTCAATTTGGGCGGCGTTGGTGATGTAGAAAATGCAAGTAGTAATGGTGGCGGCATCATTTTCATCAGCAAGGTGTTTGTGGAAGATGCCTATCAGAGCCGCCTTGCTTGTTGCTGCTCCTGTTTTTGTGTTGCTATTTCTGCTGCTAGTCTGCAACTGCTGTTCTGCTGGTGTACTGCCGGTCGGTTGGTGTACCATGGTGCTGCTTGCTTGCTTTTTGCCTTATACTTATATGATAGGACCTGCTCACTGGTTTCTACTGGCTTTCGTAGGCCAGCCCGACGAAGCAGGCCTGTAGCTTTTCTATTGGTCAACCCTATGTAAATGAGGGAATGGGACAATTAGGTGGTAAATAAAGGGGAAATATGGGGAAACCATTGAAGGGACACCAGAAGAAATCAAGCTGTCAGATCAAATGATGTCCCGGGACCACACAAGTGTGAATGTGGCGAATGTTGCACGTTTTGGAGGGGGATATATTTCTTCGGCGAGAGGTGTGAAATTCATGGACCCAGAATCCCCGAGGATCTTGGCCTCCGTGCACATCCGTGCAGAGGTACGAAAAGGGTTCTAATTTAAGAAGGGAATTCGAAGCTCCTGCGCTCATCCTGCGCTGCACTCCAGGATCTCATCCTGCGCTTGGCAGAGGGTGACGGAAGGTGCGGGGTTCTAGTACTTCCGCGTTTCGTTTCAAAGATGTTTCGATCTGACATGATAACTTTGCAAAATGGTCTTCAAGTATACTATATTGTATAGGACTGCCTGTATTTTGCTCCATCATCATAAAGGCCATTGCGCCTTTTTGAGGGTCACACGTGATATACGCATTCACCGTTCACCCACAGGGCTCGTGTTTTTGGGCCGAACACATCAATGCTGAACGCGGTTCCTGGAGCTGCCAGTGCCAACACTCTGGAACCACGTCGAACATGGTACGGTGTGTAAACTGGCAACTCCGAGGTCTGGATCTCCTCCTTTTTTCGGTTTGGGCAGCTATCAGTAGCTCCTGGCCATACTACTATAGTAACAAGAAGCTACTAGTAACAGGGGCATTACTACTAGTAGCAAAAAGCTTGGGCAGGTCCTTCGCAGGTCCGTCGGTGTGTTATACCCCAGACACTCCATGTATGCCAATATCTATGCCTACATTGACCCCCGTCCGTGTGTGCGGAGCCTCGAGGCGACGGAGCAGCCTCAGAGGCATCGGAGTTGGTTTCTTGGAGTTCGGAGTGACCTCCGGCGTTGGATGAAGAACAAGAACGAAGCACTTCTTACAAGTCTTGCAAGCTTAAGTGTTTGTCGTATCGTCGACTGAGCGACCTTACGTGGGAATTTCTTGGACCCAGGCATTCTTTGGTTGGGACATTGCCCGTAAGGTTGAAAAGAACAGCTTTCCTTTCTTGGAAGCACTTTAGATCATGAGGGCGCAGCTCGGATCATCAAATACCATGTACATCTGCGCATTTCAGGAGTGCAGTCGGACACTTTGAACCTTCAGACCCTCCAGAAGGTCCATGTCCATCAATGGTACATAGGTGTAGATAGTATTGTCTGATATCCATCCCTTGCTTGACAATCCATCCACGCAGAGTTTGGTATCAATTTTGATTGACATCGATCATCCCTTTCATATCCCTTTCAGCCAAACTGATGACCTTGACCGGGTTGGTTGAGGTTTGGTGCCCTAGTTGGTCAAGGAAGTTTCATGTTCGGGATCCTCACGGGCGAGCGTACTCAGGTTTGCTTGCTGGATCCTCAGGCTGAGGGGAATGGGGGACAAGAATAGGAGAGTTGGCATGGGTCGTGGTGTCGTTTGGCCAAAGACACTGTACCATACTGTACTGGTACCATTTCACTTCCACTTTTTGGTCCTGACTGCATTGCCTTTCATGAGCTTAAAAGAGGGCCTGAACCTTTTCCCTTTGTGAAGGAGGATTTGGTTTGGCACCCACAAGCTGAATTTCCGCTCAGAAAGAGTTTGTGAAAGCATCAGCTTCTTCTCCAAAGTTTCTATTGGATTGTGAGATATTTGTTTTTTGTTTATGTGTTTGTCCGCAAGGCACTCGCTGTGCGCATTTGACAAAAAACAGAGCAAAACGCTGGCAGGTCGTTGCAACAGATTGGGCATCTTGGAGAAAAACGCACGAATCACTTAGTTGAGCCACTCTTTTGGGAAAATATGGGAAACTCATGGGTATCATTATTGTATCATTTAGTTTGAGTTTCAACATGTTTCATTGCTTTTTCTCTTAGTTTGCAGCTCGTCATGATGGTACGTCATTTAAAGTGAACGTTGCTTGCCTCCGAGCACAAGATTTGTTCAGCGTCAAGTCCGTTCTTCGAGTCCTACGCCCTCCAAGGATGATTTCCAGCAGTTTGCCGAGGGTTTGTTTGCAGGAGCTGGAAATCGCACTGTGGGATGGCAGGCAGGTGGCGGTGACCCGGTGTGAGGTCGGTCTTTGGTCGCACCCAGGCGTCGACGTTTTCGAGAAGGCGCTCCTGGCACTAGCAAAGAGGACACTACCAGCAGTCACAAAGGGGTGCTTAATGGAGGTTAGGTGTGCCCATTATCCACTCACTTGGGGACCAAACACAACCCCTTTGTGACTCCTGGTAGTAACATCTAGTAACAAAGGGCATCGCTAGGGGCTCCTGGCCTTGCTACTAGGAGTGATCGGACGCTACGAACGTCACAAAGGGCACGACGAACGGAGCGATCGGACGCCAGTGGCATCGCTACGTACGGTGGTCGAATGCCACGAATCGGCACGGGCCGATGGCAGGAGCCGATGGCCCGGTGGCCTTCCTCGTGCGCGAAGCGGATGGCCCGGTGGCCTTGTTGCGGAAGGCCGGAGAGGTGGAGAGGTGCCGGAGAGGTGGGTAGCGATGCACTGGTTACTAATAGCTTCTTGTTACTACTAGTAACAAGTGCCACGCTAGTAATAACAAGTGCCTTACTAGTAGTAACAAGAAGCTATTAATTTTTAGCTTCTTGTTACTACTAGTAAGGCACTTGTTACTAGTAGCGATGC
>CAXAMN010006858.1:252583-287584 GCA_963970005.1 Durusdinium trenchii
TAGCTTCTTGTTACTACTAGTAAGGCACTTGTTACTAGTAGCGATGCACTGGTTACTAATAGCTTCTTGTTACAAACGTAGTAAGAATATGTAAGAATGCTCCGTTCGTAGCGATGCCAGGAGCCCTAGTAGCGAACCTTGCCCCTAGTTGCGAACCTTGCTCCTGGTAGTAAGGCCAGGTGCGCCCCATTCGTAGCGTCCGATCGCTCTGTTCGCAGCGATGCCCTTTGTTCCTAGTAGAAATGCCCTTGTTACTATAGTAGCTTCTTGTTACTCGTAGCGATGGCCTCCAACCTAGCAAGAGCTACTAGTAGCTTCTGGGTGGGTGGTCGCGGTGGCCTGGAGCAAAAGGTGGGTCTGGGTATGGACATTCCCATCAGACTGATATGCGCACGGATCAGCTGGCAGTTGGGGCACTGGGATGGACTGGGGGTGAAGATTGATATCTTCCAAACATTAATAGCTTGAGGCCAGCAGCCCCGTTCGTAGCGTCCGAACGCTCCTATAGGTCAAAGGCTGGAGCCCTGGTCACCATGTAGCACCATGTAGCCTGAGCTTCCAGGTAGGTCGTGCCTGTCGGTCTCATGCCATGACCCAAGCTCGAGGTGGCTGCTGGCGAGCAGCAGTGGCCGATCATGCAAGAAGGGCGAACCTGATCTGGACATTTTGATGGGGAGCTGTGGAAGATCGCTGCTCGTCCCTCTTTTCGTTTGCTTTTCTGGGTTTTGCTTGTGCATTGGTAGATTTTGAAGAGGATCCCCTTTTAGCCTCTTGGGATTGCGTTGAAAGCTCCGCTTCCTTTAGCAAGTGTGGGACGTTTTTGTTGAGTCTGAGAATTACTGGCAGTGAGGAGAAAGCAAGTGCCACCCAGTGGGATCGGGTTGGTAGAGACGGGAAGCCAAACGCGACGTTTCACCCTCTGCCTAGCCAAGGCGAGCGTTACGAAGCTTGGCTGCCACGTGACGTCATGTATATAATATATACCCTGAGCATCTGAACCCTACAAATTTGTCGGGTTTGAAAACAAACCTCGGGTTTAGCCGTGACATAAGGGAAAACCTCGGGTTTTTAACAAAATCCTTGTGTTTTGCCACAAAACCCTCGATAGCCATGTGCAGGTGCTCCATATTCATTTTCTCCCGCCGACTTATCAAATTTTCCGTGGTCTAAACATGTTTCACAATATGTTAACAACATTCAACACTCTTGTCAGGAAAAGTTCGGGTCCGTGATTGAGAGCTCCGATAACCCGTGACAAACCCGTGACAAACCCGTGTCAAACCCGTGATTATCCCGTGTCAACCCGTGATTTTGGATGAAAAACCTCGGGTTTTCAGAAAAACATTATGTTTCCCAAACTCGTGACGAACCCGTGACGAACCCGTGATTATTCCGTGACAACCCGTGTTTTTTTCACGGGTTTTAGGGGGGTACAATAGTTGCATTTTTGGTTGATATTTTTTTCGTTCTGATCATCAACCTGGGCTTTTTGAGTTTGAATTCAAGTTCCTGTGGCCCGGCCTTCGAAGATGGCATGGGCGGAAAAGAACACCAAAATGGGAAACCTCGTGTTTCCTCCAAGAACCTCGTGTTTTGGGATTAACCCTACGTTTTTGTCGTGTTTGGAGGCACAAGGTATAATATATATATATATATATACACTCAATCTCAGGGAGGCAGATATTCGGGCTTGACACACAATAAGAACGTTTGTGACATTTTGCCTCTGCAGCGTGTTGGACGGATTTGTCCTGCGAACAAGAGCCAACTGAAACATATCGAATCCAAAAAGAGGTTTAAAGCTGATCTTGAAGTCGCCCAGATTGCAAGATATGATGCAAGAGACCTATATAATTAGAATGGTAATCTGATCAAGGTTTCAAAGGCCTATCTTTGTCTTCAAAGGCCGTATCACTCAGTACTCAGGACACATTCTGGCTTTCTACTCCTCATCAACACTGAAGGGCTTCAATGGGCCCAGCGTCAGACCTCTTTACAGGACCGTTCCGCATTGCGGAGCAGCCGAGTGCAAGCGCGTTTTTCTTTTTCGAAGTGCTCAGAGAAGAGCACTCGTGTGATCAGGGTGGCCCCCGGATCATGTTTTCAAGAATCAAGCGGGAAAGCAGCGACTGTTTGTAGAGGAGCATCTTCTACAGTCAGACTTGGCAGACTTGTTTTACTTCGATTCGCAAGGGCAACGTGTCATTCGCGAGACCGGAGTGGCATCTTTCAGCGCTGAGGAGCAAGGCGCTGCGTGCGTCTCGGCATTGGCGGAACCCAAGAGCTTGCAAAAGCTGCTGCTTCGTCAGGAGCTGCCCGTGTTCCGTGTTCCGTTGCCCGTGTGCACGCCAAGGTCCGCACTCCTTGTCGAATTTGACGTGCAGCTTGTGCTCCCCAAGCATTTGTCATTACTTCACAGCCACCGATGGGAAATGGTTTAGGGACTCCTCTTAAATGTTTTCTGAAGGCTCTTAGCTTTCGGGAAGGATTCGGAGCAGGGATGTTGTTATTTATGACCTCTCTGGACGCTCCAGTAGCACGTGATTTGTGCCGCGACGCAGCACGTGATTTCTGCCGGACGACGGCAGGAGAAGACGCACATTCAACTCTCAGCCTGCACCAGGGTATGCTTTTCAAAGGCAGCCGAAAGTCTGGACAGCCACGAAACCGCATTGGTTGGGGTTTGGTTGTCGTGTCCCTCTCGTTGGTCAATCAGTACAGGGTACTGATGTTGGTGTTTTCTTGTGTATTTGAATAATAAACTATATATTCGAAGGTTAGTACCATTGCAATGAACAGTGAACCTGCAAATTACAGGCCAGTATGACGAGCTAGATCAAGTAGGAAAAGGTGAAGAACACCAGTGGTTTCTATGTACTCGAATTACGTACTACAGGTTGAAGGCCTACTAGGAGCAAGGACGCTACGTTCGTAGCTCCTGGCCTTACTACTAGGAACAAGAAGCCGCAAGTAACGACCAAGAACATCTCTACTCCGTGACTCCGAGGTGACGATGACGAGGAGTTCTAATGACGATGCTCACGACGAACACGACGAAATGGCCGAGAAGACAACGTTCGATGAACAAAAACCCACCATGAAGCATATATACATGTTGGGTTTTGTGACAGCACCAGTCACGCTTCATCAACTGACTGACTTCTAGCTGTGTCCAAGTCTCGTGACTTACGAGCCACTACGTCGCGCGTATCACTTCACGCATCTTCACATCGTTTAATCACCGGTTTTAACCATTTGCTTTTCACCTCTTCACCAGGGAGAGGTTTCGGGCTCATGATGAGCAGGCATCGACCGAAGGAAGCGTGGTCGAAGCCAGATCCAGAGAGCTTTCGGATCTTCCCCAACGTTTCTCAGCCCGGAACAAGGACTCTACGAACGGGGCTCCTGGCCTTACTACTATAGGAGCAAGAAGATAGTAGTAACAAGGGCATCGCTATTAGGTTCCTTTTGCTACTAGGTTGGAGCCCGGTGTAGAGCCTCTGGTGGATAGGTCGAAACCGATAGAGGCCGGTCAAGGATGCTCGAGTCACATCTACCGGTCATGGATGTCTATGGTCGAGGTTTTACGTTTTACACTGCTTTACAGTTGCATGTGCTTTACAGTTTTGCATCTTTACATTGTTTTCAATACTGAGAAAGTGCAGATAAGTGCAGGCTTGTGCCTGCAACCAAATGAGCCTCAAAAGCAGTTTTTGGACGTAGCTGTTGTGCCTCTTCGACCGCTTCCTCCGGCCGAACTTCCACCCTGCTCGGAAACCGCTTCCGAAGCAAACCTCCGCTGGGAGCTGGAGCCGGAGCGAAAAGAGATTTGATTGAATACGCCCTGGAACTTCGATGAAGCTAGCTTTTTGATGCTGTTCGTGCCTTTTGTAGGTTAGAGGCCATCGCTACTAATTAGGTTGGAGGCCATCGCTGCTAGGGTGGAGGCCATCGCCACTAGGTTGAGGGCCATCTGGGTTATGCGGTGAATCGCTGCATCCATGTGGTTCTGGGCTTCACACCAAGGATGTTGAATGCTTATGTTTGTCCATTTGGATGCCTTTGATGCTGCACGAAACCCATGAGCTATATCGAACATGGATATGCTTTATATATAGTAAGGAAAGGTATAGAGGGACCTTCATGCAACCTTGGGAGTGTCTTACTTTCATCTTCCGAAATATACTAGACACCTAGCCTAGCGCCAACGTTCGCCGGTGAGGACCATGTTGGAGGCCATCGCCTCAAGTAGGAGCGATGCCGCGAGCCGCGCGATGTGGGCTTCACCCCGCGAGGCCTCGAGCGGCAGCTCCTCTGTCTCCAGTTGCAAGCTCGCCCCCACGGCGGGGTGCCCAATCGAGGGGCGAGCGAAACTCCCAAAAGCGAGCGAAACGAACTTCACCCACTTCGTTCGAAGAAAAGGTTTAGGTCTCGTGACCATACAGTACATTGCAGTGCTGTTAGGTACTCATACCAGAACTGCTCTCAGCTGTTTCACCCCAGCCGCTGTTCTCCAAAGATTTCACGAAGCGATTGTATCTGGTGCAATGTCGAAGCGCTTGGGCTCAACTCTGTGAAGCGCAGAGCTGAGGATGTTGCCCGCAGAGCTTTGGCCTCAAAGAAAGGCATCATGTTTTAACTCCTTTTGAACTTCCCAAAGATTTCTGAAGCTGTGGCCTCTAGGACCTTCACAGATCCTGCAGAAGCTGACGAGTTGAGTTGCATATTCGTGTCCACAAAAAGATAGAAAAGAGATAACTAAAAAAACAACTCATAGCAATGGCCTCCACCCTACTAGCAATGGCCTCCAACATAATAGCGATGGGCTCCATCCTAATAGCAAAGCACAGAATTGCATATGCACAAAACAAAGACAACCGGATTCTGAAGACCCTTTGCCACAGAGTTGCTTTTTTCTTGCACCGGAACAGTTCCTGTCTCCCAAAAATTCATCCGCCAAGTGCCTGTTGAAACTCTAAAAGGATCTGAAAGGTCTTGTATCTTCAGGAAACTGCATAGTACCAGGCTCATGGCCGGTGACAGCTGAACTGTTGACCCTTAGAACCGTCATCAAAAACGGTGGTGATCACTGAGCCATGAAAGTGGTGATCACTGGTGGTTTCGGCTTTCTGGGCTTGCACGTGTGCAAACGAAGCTGGGCCGGCATGGGTGGATCTGGATTCCTTGGGATACATGGATTTCATCCAACCTACTAGCGATGGTACCCAACCTGCAAAAGGCACAAAGGAGTAATTACTGACAGTAGTGATCCCTTTCATATGGAAGATGCACATGATCCCGTTTGAGAGGAACAGTTCCCATGATGGTTGGGCAGTCGTCTAGTGTTCCAAGCGGTTCTTTCGGTTGGAAAAGCTCAGTCCTTCTGCTACCGGTGCCGTACCAGGAAGTGAAAACACTTGAAGACAGCGCAGTGTGCGCTTAATTCTTCTGCTAAAACACTATGCATCCAAGAACTCCCAGCGAAGCGCTCGCTTGCCGATCGGGTTTCACGGTTTTCTGCTTGACTAATTGTGGTGACTCTACTCCACCAAGGGGTGTGTCCACTGTGATCTTGGACTTTGCATGAACACGTTTGATTCAAACACGCCCGTCTAGTACCGCTGCCACACTCCGCGCCATGCTGCTTTGAATAGAGTGAGAGAGAGAGGGAGACAGCGAGTCGCAGTCGCAGGCGTCACACGCGTCACACGGTGCGGTTGATTCCCATGGTTGGTTGGCTTTTCGTCAAAGAAGATATGAGTGACCGGACTGACTGGACCGAATGGACTCGACTCTGTGGCCGGACCTAGGTGACCGGACCGGTTACTTGGGAGACTTGTTTGACAGGTTCACTGGGGAAGGTGCGGCAAGACTGCGCGTGGAAGACTGCTTCGCTGATGTTTTGAGCGGATATCTTGCAATCCAGGACTCTTGGCCATTGGAGAGCTTGCGGATGCATCTTGGCCATGGATGATTGAGAATGATCGAGAAGCCATGCAATTTTGTCGGACTTCCTTGTTTTGAGGGAAGCCGGTAGGAGTTTCAAAATGTGCAAAAGAAAGTATATATAAGACAACATCCTTGTTGCTTCCCCAACTCTTATACAAACAAACAGATTCGCTCCAATCGGCTGGACATTTGCTTCCTTCATTGCCTCACCTTTTGAGCAGCAACTATATACTGTATACTTCATATAATGATGGATGGCACGAAACCTTTCCTCCACGGTCCAGTGCCGGGATGTAGGTCCTGCGTGGAACCGCAAAAAGGGAAGGGTGGTCGATAGATCGCTTGTATGCAGAATGGTCCAACTCGCCGTGCACCCATCGACTCAGGTCTTGTGATTCGACCCTGTTTCCACCTCCCCTGGCTGGGGCTACTAGTAGCTTCTATAGCTACTAGTAGAAATTCCCTTGTTACTAGCAGCTTCTTGTTTCTAGTGGCCTCCAACCTAATGGCAATGACCTCCACCCTAGTAGCGACGGCCTCCAACCTAATAGCCAGGAGCTACGTTCGTAGCTTCTCTCAGGTCTTGTGATTAGACCCCGCTTCCACTTCCCCTGGCTGGTGAGTTCAGGCGGAGGACCAAAGCCAGGAAGTCTCGCAGATCATCCTCTTTGATCAAGGCTGAAGCTGTCAGGAAGGACGGTCACAGTAGGGATGGCCTTTGTCCGACTGGGAAGTGGAACGGAAGCGTCCTTGCTCCTAGTAAGACCAGGAGCCCCGTTCGTAGCGTCCTTGCTACTAGTGGCGATGCCCTTTGCTCCTATATACTAGCGTCCTTGTTCCCCCAAACATGGGCCACTTTTCCAGATTCGGTTTGGCCAGACAGGCTGGAACAGGATTTCAACATCTGTGCATTTTTCAGCCACCACAGTTGGACCCCAAAACCGCAGAGTGCGAAAACACCGCTGTGCGTAGCAATGGCCTCCAACATAGCGATGGCCTCCAACCTAAGAGCGAAGGCCTCCTCCTTTTTGCTTTTCCAGTCTGGGCCGTCCAGAGTTCTCCCACGACGGCATCCAGGCACTCCAAAGGGGATTCCGGAAGACCCCCGGGTGCAGCTGCGGGTGGGCGACATCGCCGATCCGGCGCAAGGGCAGCAGCTGGTCGACGAGGCGCCTTCTTCGGGACCTCACACAACAAACGAGAGAGGGATCCGGGTGAAGGGTAAACGATTGGGTGGTGCCCATGAAATAGGGGCTAAGAGTAGAGATGTTTCAATGAGAGTAGACTGACAGGCCGCTAGTTGGATGACTAACCCTCAGTCGCACCCAGATTCTTGCCTGTAGCTTGGACTTAGATCACTTGACTGAGTTGTAGCTTTCAACTGTACATACCTGTAGTCATCCGAAACTCCGGTGATGAACGGGATATAGCTGGTGAGTGAGTGAGTCAGACGGTGAGTGAGTGGATGGGTCTTTCTCCAGATTCTCCCCACGCGGGTCGTGTTTCGGACGAAAAGAGCACCTCGATTTGTGTTTCAGCTGCTTCTTGGTACGAACGTAGTAAGAATGCTCCCAGTAGTAAGGCCACAAGCCCCGTTCGTAGCGTCCTTGTTCCTAGTAGTAAGGCCAGGAGCCCCTAGTAGCTTCTTGTTGCTGCAGAGTCTGGGAGGATGGCATGGTGATCTTCCACTTGGCCTCAGTGATGAGCGGCCAAGGCGAGAAGGACTTCGACCTTTGCTGGCGTGCTGCTGGGATGAAGCATGTTGTTAGCGCAACGCTGCTGGGTCGTGTTTGCAGCAACGAACTTCTTTTCACCCATGTAGTCGGGGTGGTGGTGATGGTGGTGGCGGTGCTTACTCTCATGGTCCTATTGCAGAGTCTTGCTCGACCATGAACATCATGAACACGCCTGTCTTTTAAAGGTTTGAATTCCATATAGGAAGTGTTCTCCCAGACGATGAGTTCGAATTCGGGAAGCGATCCTCTATAGTCTCTAGAGAAAGAAGGTTGCCCAGTAAAGCTCGGAAAAGACACATCCAAACGTTTCGATTCAAGACCAACCAACGTAGCAACCAACATAGCAACAGAGACGTTTAAAACAAATGAGAAACTGAGCCTATGTCCCAGATGTCTTTTGTCCGATAGGGAGCATGCAGAAGGGAATTTTAGAGTTGTTGATTCAGAAGCTATCCTGCTTAGAAAGTGCATTTAGACACCACTGTTGCTCCACAAATTACTTACTCGCCCCTTGTCATACTTTGGGATCACTTATGGCACTCGAAATCAGTAAAAATAACACGTCGGTCACTCCGGAGATTTTGAGGTGAACATGGAGGGCACTCGAAATTTGTTAGAAGCCTGCCGGCGAAGCTCCTGGGACTGCACACAGCGACAAGAGCTCCTTGGAGCCTTGTTAAAAGCTTTGTTAGAGAATTGAGTCAAGCTTGAATCAAACAATTCGAAAAGCGTAGCACTTGGAAGCGTATGCTTTGATTCCCTTTTGACTGAGCACCGCATAGCACCGAATAATGCTGCACAATTAGATGATCACCGAGGGCCACAGAATGGCACAGAGCCAGAATCACGTCATTTCACCAAATCTCCAAATTCTTCAGGCCCTCCTGTACAGCCTTGGATTTTGGCAGACTGTCTTATCAATTGCAGGGTGTGCACCAGAACGGCTTTCAGGTTCGATTCTACTTCTGAATTCTCTCTCCCCGGCCGAAGCTCCGCAAAGGAGCCCTGCCGCCAACGGAAGGATATGCCGGTCCCAGACACTCCATGTAGAGCCTACATTTGCCTACAGTGCGATGCTTGAAGGTCTGGGTCAATGCATATGTCCATACGTTGATGGTCTGGGTATGTGATCAAAGTTCAGCACATTTCAGAACAACCGTCGGCTTCGAGTCTACAATCCTTCCGGCCTGAGTCCACAGGGCTTGAGTTTTAGGCCTCAGGCTGCTGGTGCTTCAACATGTGTTGTTGTTTTTACTCATTTTTCGTTACTGTATAGAGTATATCAGTATATTATCCAACCAAACTCTGCCATGCCCGAAGGTCGAAGTAGGCTTTCGCAAAAGATCCGTCCTTCCACTTCGGAACCGGAAGTTCTTTTTTGTTGAAACCGGTGCATCAGATAGTGCATCAGGGGTCCCTTCAATCTTCCATCTTCCATCTGTTCAAGGCCTTCCGCTCCACCCTGCTCTCCCTCCGGCGCCAGGGCGTGGCTGCAAGTTCATCTTCGCCTCCTCGGGCGCCTGCTTCGGGGAGCGGCCACCAGGGCCGGAGACGGACGGCACCAAGCTCTTGCCGGAGACCAGCTATGGTATGAGACTTGGTGTGTGGGGAAGGATAGGAACAAGTGCCTTACTAGTAGTAACAAGTGCCTTACTAGTAGTAACAAGAAGCTCCTAGGAACACGTGCATCGCTTCTAGTAACAAGTGCCTTACTAGTAGTAACAAAGAAGCTAGTAGGAACAAGTGCCACGCTACTAGTGGGGAAGGAGTGTTCCGGATCAGATGGGCCGCCGTGATATAGGCAGCCTTGGTACATCAACGCGCTTGGTGGGTCGGATCATGTGCTGCACGTGGTATCAGAGCGGCGTGGTCGTGAAATCAAGTCTTTTTCGTTGGTCGTTTCTCCAAAAACCTTTCCCCGACAACTCAAACACAAAGGTCCAGTGACCAAAACCATCTCCCTCATTGCCATCGTGTTGAGCTCTGCGTTGCCCCCCAACGTTGGACCATCGGTCCTGCACGTTTTCCTCTCATTGCTCCCAAGAGCATCAAACAAGAGTGCCCACACCAACATGCTTACAAGATGGTCAGCGCCACACAACAGCACCCCTCCTGAGAGTATCCCACAAGAGCATTTCACAAGGGCGTGGTTTTAAGGACGTTTTGGAAGAGTGCTTTGCAGAAATGTGTTAGGGCATCGCTACTAACTAGTAAGAAGGGCATTACTACTAGTAGCTAGAAGCTACTAGTAACAAGGGCTGCACACAAAGCATGTCACACGCGAGAGACACCTTCGTGCCATGCACTGCCATTCCGTCCAACAAACTGTGGAACACGATGCTGTGACTGAGAATCAAACTGTTTGAAGGCTTCCGGTGTCGTTTGAATACTCGATCTGTTTCTTTGCAATGTGTAGCCCATTCGCTAGTAGTGTCCTCTTGCTCCTAGTAGTAAGGCCAGGAGTGCCCCTAGTAGCGTCCTTGTTCCTAATAACGATGGCCTCCAACCTACTTGCGATGGCCTCCACCTAATAGCGTCCTTGTTACTAGTAGCTCCATTCCAAACGAGGACCAAGGCTTGCTGTGAGTTGATCATCAACGACTACACACGAAGGAAATTCCTGGATGGCCGGGTGGCACGCTTGCCGACCGTGATCCCACGTCCGGAGCGGGGGAGATGCGGGGGATATGGCGACTGGATGTACATCCTGAGGCTTTTTCAGAGGTGGAGGTCCCTCCTCCAACATATCGGGGCCGCACTTTTCTGTTTGTTATTTTTCAAGGACTGATCAGATGAGTCTGGTTCTCAAGTGAGCCCATCAGTTAAGCCTGAGGGAACCCCTCCTCAGGAAAGTTGTTTTTGCTTCTTGGCTTGCCCACCCAACTTCTATCGCTACAAGCGCTACCGCCCTTCCCCACCTTGACCTTGCCGCTGCGGAGAAACGGGCATGGCTTGCCAAACAGAGCGCCTGGTGAAATCAGTGTTTGTTCGTTCACATGGGTAACCCATGCACTGTTGGTCTCCAGATGTTTTCAGAAACATCAATCAGAGACAGGAGTTCCTCTTCTGCAGGAACCATGAATCAGAATATGTGCATTGGGGCAAGTGGTGTGCCTCCATCAGGAGCCCAATAGTGGTTTGCCAGCAGCATTCTCCGATGTCCTTCGAGAACCCTTGTGGAAGCGCGACTGCATCCTGCCTTTGCCACCAGACTTGCGTCATGCAGTCTGCGGCTATCGGGTGCTTGTAAGGCAAGCGGCGAACGTGTAGATTGTTTATTTGCGTGGCAGTTGCTTTTGTAATTGTATTGTCATAAGTCACTTGTGGAAGGCTTAAAAGTTACTGGAGTCGTCGAGGAGTTGTGGTGGAGTCATTTCGGTCAAGTCGACTTGACTTTCTGTGACCGTGGTGTGTAGCAGGAATCTCATTCACTTGGCCAATCTGCCAGCTGCAGCCTTTGAGTCTTCGGATCGCTGCATGAATCTGCCGTGCCGTGCCGAAACACTCGAGGTCGAGCGAAGTGCTTTTTGCAGCGTTCGTGCAAGCGGTAGGTGAAGCAAACATGAAGTAGTAGTGCAGTAGTGGCAAGTATACAATAGGTATGTATCAGTATAGGGGTTCAGATTCGGAAGCTTTCTTTGCAGAATTGCTTGAGCAGTGAGCAGAGAAATAGCATCAAACACGTTCGTGCGTTTCGCAGCTTCTCTTCTCACACACTTTCCAGTTCGCCCGTGTAGTTGGAGAATCCCTGGATGTACTGGATGTACACCCATCATGTGATCCAGAAAGCCAGTAAAGAAGCGTTAAGACTGAGACCATTGTGAACAAGAAGCTATATACTAGGGGCTCCTGGCATCGCTACTAGGAGCAAGAACGCTACTAGGGGCTCCTGGCCGTACTACTAGGAGCAAGGGCATCGCTACGAACGGAGCTTTTTCGCTGAGACGATTGTGCCGAATTGAGACGATGACTCCATGTCTTCGCCGGCCCCAGCCTGGGCCGGCCCAGGTGTTTATCGGTGACCCTGCACGATTTGCACGAGGCCTTGAAACGCATCGTGGACCCTTCCAAGCTGGGACAAGTGAGTGCTTTGGCATGAAGTACATTGTGTTCCTGGAAGGAACCCATTCAGCGAAAACCAGCGAAGCGTGCCAATCCTTTGCCTTTGACCCCTTGAGAACAAATAAATGAACTTCAACTGGTGAGACCCGATAGTCCTTTTCTTTGCCAAGAGCCCCATTAGGATTGAAATGTGAGAGCTTTGGATGTCGTAGCAAGATTGCTGAAGAATCCGGGAGAAGGACCATTATCACTTTTTTTGGCACCCTGCTAGTTACTTCCAATATCTTCCAATTATTCATGGCTCTTGTTGCCCCATCGAATCAAAGATATTGGGAACCATCAGCAATAGAATAATCAAACAGCTTATTATCAGCGCTCAACATAGGTCACCAGCGCATACTAGCACCAGAAGACAGGAAGTTGGACATGAGTCAAAGCTGAAAGACCACCTGGCGATCGGGTAGACTGGAGCCAGATAGCTATGACCATCCTCCAAGAATTAGCCCAACTGTCCCAAAATGTTGTGGAATCATGTGTTCTTATGTGCTATTCGTTTTCCATTCGAAGCTTTCCCGAAACTGCAGACCCTTCGTCACAGCTTCGAAGCCTTCGTCCCGTCCCACTCGCTCCAGTCGGGCCGAGGCTATGCCCCCGACGAGGCGCTGGCGGCGAAGCTGAGAACCTTCCATCACGACATGGACGCCGAGCGCGCACGGCGCCTGGGCATGGTGGGAGCCCCTCGGCGTGGCGCCACGGTCAAGGGCGACTGCCGTTTGGCGATCAGGGCAAAGGGCAAAGGTCAAGGTACCTGACGTGTCGTTTGCGGAACTTCCAATATCGCAAAGACTCTTGATTAGACTGACGGAGTTCCCAAACAGGCCAGGGGTACGACTGGGGCCAATCTTTCCAGTTCCATGGATCGTCGGGGCACGGGGGTATTAAACGTTTGTGTGCCCCAGTGAGTGGGAGGGGAACAAACGTTTCTCATGAGCGAGAGCGGAGTCCAGCAACGGAAATCCACATGAGTGATGTTTAGGGAAAACTCGTTAGACCATCACGCTACGAACGGGGCTCCTGGCCTTACTACTAGTAACAAGAAGCTACTAGGGGCTCCTGGCATCGCTACGAACGGAGCAAGGACGCTACTAGGAACAAAGGGCATCGCTACATATGTTCGAAGGAACAGGTGTTTTGTGTTTCTACGTTCGCTTCTTGTTACTAGTAAGGCACTTGTTGCGAACGTAGCGATGCACTTGTTCCTAGTAGCGAACCTTGTTTAGGGAAAACTCGTTATATAGACCACCACACAGTCAATCTTCACCAGTGCCTTGGAACGTCCTGACGTTGCACCCTTGCCTCCAACAGCGGCCTCAGACCTAGCAAGCAATATTAATTTAAAGGCCTTTCTTCCTATTCGTGGTTCTTTGTTTCCAATAGCGATGGCCTCCAACCTAGAATCGATGGCCTGCAACCGATATAGCAATGGCCTCCAACCTGAGTGTGGTACCGAAGTATGGTCGCTCCCAAGGACAGTTCTGCTGCGGCCATTGCCGCCGATTTTGCGGCGGAATATGTGACTGGACATCCAGAGGGTGAGGACGAATCTCCAGTTCTGCTTGCATCAACTCCCCCCACAGCCTCTACCTGCAGTCTCAAAGTACCTCCGAAAATGAGTAGAAGTATACCGCCTGTTTATTAAGGTCAGGTCCCATTGTCTACGGTACAAACGAGGTCGGGTCCATGAGTAGAAGGTGTTTGTGGCCAAAATCAGGAATCCTCTTGGCCAAGGGAACCAAAGGGAACCAGAGTCCGAGAAAATCAATTGACCGTGTCCGACTGTATCATACATTATGCATGCATGCATAACATAGAGAGAGAATGGTGCCATGTTCTGTTTTCTTTCTCAGTGGATCCTGCCCAATTCCTTCGCAAATCGCAGCACAAAGCAAGGGCCTGTTTGACTTGTTTCTTTTCAATATCTTGGTTGCTCCACGATCTTCGATTCAGAACATGTCAAATGCGTAAAAGCGTTGGGACTGAAGGACGAACTATACGAACTCTTTCTGGCTATTTCCGTGTCAAGAGGTAAAATGTTGGAGGACCTCCCGACATCAGCTTGTAGCAGTTGCAGTGGTTTGTCTTGTGGTGGCCAAGTGATGAACTTAGATAACCTTGGATTAATTATGAATTGTTCAGGTTCTTTTATGGTTGCAATATCTAAGTTCCATCTTAATGTTTCTTCTAAACCCACCAATTCCAAGTGCTTGACACTCAGACTGGACTGGTATGGAGAGGTGCTTTACTTCATCTGTGCTTGCCATCGTCCCAACTTCGACTGGACGCGGCGTCCCCGATTGTTTTACATTCGTCCAGAACTGCAGGAGTTCTTCCTCCGGTGCCGTCAGGTGGATGAGGCGTTGCTGAAGCCCGTCATGGAAATCTTCGAGGAACCGAGGTGAGGAGTCTCCTGCCGTAGACGAGGGCTCTCGCAGGGCTCTCCCCTCCCGCTGTTGGAGGTTGAGACGAGACTTTTCCAAGGGATTTTTTGCCCGGTGTGGTTTCGTTTTTTTTTGAATCTTGTGCATGCTTCGAGTTTCCCAGCGTCATTCTCTGTCAAGAATTGGCAGATCTTTCGCGATGTCCCTCGCTTCAGAAGTCTAGCTTATTGTTGAAGGCCCAAGAATGCTTGAACAATGTTTATATAAGTTATATACATGGCGGAAGATGTGGGAAACAGTCATTCTTCACTATAGATGTCATCCCATTGTTTTTTTATACATGGGGCTTCTGTAACCATATATATCAGAAAGAGCCTTGCTAATGACGCAGGCCAGTTCCCTCTCTCCCGCTGTTTCTTCCATCTTCCGTTTCAACCATGGCCTTTCCATCCGGACTCCAAACCGACGGACGTTTCTTCGCGCCGAAACCGGACGGTGAGGCACTGGCGGACCTTCGGCAATGAGTATGTGAACGTCTACCGCGTCGAGCCTCGACGTGAAAACGGCCGGTCACGGCCGTCACGCGGAAAAGCCCGGTGTCAAACGGGCCGCCAGGTGGAACGTCATGGGCAAACATGATTGCTTTGAAGTCATAGGAGCGGGTTTCAAGCTATAAGAGCGACGGCCTCCAACTAAGAATGATCCTTAGTCAGGGATACTGGCGGCGATCTGGGAGAGGACTCCTGTCAAACAATGTCAAACTTCACTTGCTCCACAACTAGTTTTCTCCTATGCCTCCATACGGTTTTGGCAGTTCAAGAACAGTTCTTTGAATGATTTGAATGCAACATCTGCTTATCAAGCACACGTGACGTTTGCCATATCCAGGCAAGCAATAGTTTACAATGTAGATATAAAGGCAGGTTCCACATCGAAAATGTTCAGGTGCACGTTCCTGTCAGCTACTTGCTACTAGTAGCTCCTGGCATCGCTACTACGAACAAGGGCGTCGCTACTAGTAACAAGAAACTACTATAGGTTGGAGGCCATCGCTATTAGGTTGGAGGCCGGATCGCTCCTTTGGTTTCGGGTCCGCGCTCTCACCGAGTCGCAGCGAGTCGCAGCGGTGTCGCAGCGAGGAAAATGCTCCCGGCGATACCACGTTGATGCATATCCATCGCAACTGGGCCATGAGCCAGCAGGGGAAGGGAACGAAATCGAGTGGACACCCCGTGCCCTTCGGCTGATAGCAGAGCCTCTCCATGCCTCTCCCAACTTCAGGCAAGCTGCGATAGCTGATTGCCAACTCAAGGGATGGGTACTCTCCCGACTCAATAGCAGTTTGGTTCGCCACACGCGGTGTTTTTTTGCCTTGATTTGGCATTTCAAGGTTCTTGTTGGTTGTTAGTTGTTTGCATTGTTGTTGCTACTGCCGGTGTCGAAAGGTGGCACGGTAGCATTCATCAAGAAGTTCATTTGCATGAGCCACATAATTACCGCAAGCTTGCCGAAAATCCCTTCTGGATGGTTGCAGTCCCCACTAAAGCACCCATTTGGGGGTTTTGGTTGTAATTAGCTCAATTGTCAATTAAATCGTCGGTATACCCAACCCTATGATATGGATCCACATACCGTCTGAGAAGGTGATTGGAGACTTTTTGTGTAGGCTTGAAGGGTCCAATTACCTTCTGAGAAGGCAGTAGATCCATAGGGCAAATAACCAGCGTCCGTTTGACCGTCCATCTCAACCCACAGGTGTGGACAGCCTGTACTTTTTCTTCTCATGCTCCCAAGTGCAAGGGACCAAATGGAAGGAGGCGGACATCATGCACGGGAAGGTTGCAGACTGTTGCAGAGATTTTTTGAACATCATCCATATATAGGTTTCGAGGAGCAGGCACGTTTGCCAAAGCAGACATATGTAGGGGCTATGTTGGTGGGAATAGCTGTCCTGGTTGTCCCAAAGCTCATCAATTCGCTTCGCTTCTCCACATACGTGTTCTTCCTTCAGTGGACCCGACCAGTGCTTCCCCCCAAACCTGTTGGCTCCTTTAAAAGGATAGAGTACGACAAAGTCGGTTGAGGTGCTGGTCAGCCCTCCTAAGTCTTTGAGATCTAAGTTAACAGACTTCACAGGTAACGGTCCTTCTTCGACTGAACAGGAGCCCAAGGATGTGATTTTGTTGCTAGTAGCTACTTGCTCCTAGTAGTGCGGCTAGGAGCCCCTAGTAACGTTCTTGCTCCTAGTAGCGATGCCAGGAGCCCCTAGTAGCTACTTGCTCCTAGTAGTACGGCTAGGAGCCCCTAGTAGCGTTCTTGCTCCTAGTAGCGATGCCAGGAGCCCCTAGTAGCTTCTTGTTACTAGTAGTACGGCCAGGAGCCCAAGGATGATACTCTGGAAGATGGAGAAGTCAGATACGGCGACCACGGCAACTGCACGTGCCTTGGTGGGTTCGTGCACACGAAGGAGGGGAAGAAGTGGATGTGGGGCAGTCTTTGTCTTGGGTTCGACTGCTGTGATCCATCAGCTCAGTCGTCAAAGAAGATACATATTTGGCATATGTGTGATTGGCTAAGCAATCATGGATTCCATCACGCGCCACTGTAGTACTTTGCAGAAGACTGGACAAAACAGATGGAACTTGCAATATACTGTGATGATCTGTGATGGAGGGCGAGCCAGTTAAGCAAGAAGGAACGTTCCACTTTGTCGAGATCCACCTCAAAGCATCGACTACAGTTGAGGTGCAGACCAAGTGCAGATAGAATCGCTGATGTTAGTGCAAAGTTATTCCTCTTTCTCAAACGGAGCTGCTCACCTCAGACCTCAACTTTGAATGTCTTCCTAATCTTCCTACAACAGGCCAGGTGGATTCAGCTTTAGTAGGTTTGAGGCCATCGCCTACAACAGGCCAGGTGCATTCAGCCGTATTGGGTCAAAGCCGATGTCAGTCACAACGATGTTCCAGCCCTGTTCCATCAGGTTGACACATCGGAGGCTTGGTTTGGCAGGCCATGGCGGTCTGGGCATGGCGGTGGGGTTTTAACGTCTAAGTCTAAGAAGCAAACAATGTAATTATATATATATAACTATACATTTATCCATGATTATAAATATTTCTTTTTTACCAGTATCTACCTGCCTTAGAGAGTTACTACTTATGGATCTCCATTCCACTCCTCTTGGAAGGTCCAGGTATATACAATACGCGTGATCTTGAATCCAGGGGAGAGGGATGGAAGTTCATCGGGTGGTGTTTTGGTTCTTTGTGCAGTCGAGTCAAATTTCTCCAGGATTGAACTGGCCTCCAAACTAAGAGCCATGCCCTCCAACCTAATAGCTGGGTACCCACCAAAAGGCGCCAAAAGGGAAGTTGTTAGAGGCAGAATATGTGACTTGACACTTGACATTGGTCAGGAATCAATTGGAGCGCGTCCTTTCTCTGAAGGTTAATTGTTTTCTGAGGGCGCATCTTCCTTCTATAACCTGCTAGACTGTCACTAATGACTTCGTGCACGCCGATGAAGCTTCAAGCTTTTTCCATGCATGACATGACCTGACAGTGCCTAAAGCTAACTATGCAGCAGCTTTGAGTATTGTTTTTGGAGATTTTGGCAAGTGCCGTGTGAGATGGAATGTGCAATCATTGCATGTTGAACATGCAGTTCAGCTCAGACTCCAAGGATACACAACAAATGCCGGCCAGTGATGATGTGCTTGGATGTAGAGTTTGCCACTTGGCCGGACTCAATGCTCCTCTCGCCAGCGGACCAATGGTGTTCGACGCTGCATTCCGCTCTAGCACCCTAGGTGCTAAGTCCAAACCTGAGAAAAAGTCGCAGGACAGGACTTGTTGACCCCCCCACATGAACAGAAAAGACTGGGACCGACATGGTGAACCGTCCATGGTTTGGTTTCGGCCGTAAACGCCCTCGTGGCCAACTCGAGGTGCCCTTCGGAGCGGATGCCGCGGCGGGTGCCGCGGCGGGTGCCGCGCCTGCGGCGAAGCGAGCCAAGACGGAGGTGCCCGGGCTGAAGCTCATCAAGGAGCGCCCCGGACGGAACAGCGCAGCGACGGCGGAAGAGGTCGTCTTGAACCGGACCAAAGGCGTGAGGGCCAGCTGTGCATGGTGCGGTTGGGGGTTTACCGCCCAGGAGTCATGGTTATCAGATTGCTTGATGTTTCCATCTGGAACCGCGTCAGGAGCGCCCTGCCTGCCGAGTTTATACCTTGGAAGTGGCGCCCGGCTCGGGATCTTAGAGTTCTTTTTTTGAAAAAATGCCACGTCGGTATGTATGCCTTTAACTTTTGCATATCCTTTCATCCACCAAACCTGGCCAAAAGGAAGACATGTTGCCTGGATAGAATATATTCATTGATCTCCTTTTCAACCGTTTTCAACCACCCCAATGTATGTAAATGGCATACGTTGAAATGCTCCTGAGTTCACATGATTCGACCTCTCCTCGTGCGGACGGTCCGAGAGCTTGCCCCCGCCGTGTCAAAGATAAGAAAGCCTTGCAAGGGCCAACAGTCCTGCATATAGTTACCTCCAACCTATATAATAGCGATGGCCTCCCCCTAGGAGCGTCCTTGTTACTAGGTTTGCGACATATGACAAAGATTGGGTACATTCCATTCCAAAATTCTGGAGGTAAACCGTTCGCGGGTGTCCATGGCTAGTTCCATGGCTTCATGTCTCATCTCCCTTGATCAGCCGAGATCGCCAACGAAATCGGCACGTGATACCAAGAAGTTGTTATTTCACCAAACCGGGAGGTTGCACTAAGAGCTTCTTTGTCATTGTAGGTTCTAAAGGTCGCCGAGGATGTTTGGAACGAGATTGCTGTCTCATACAGAAGTTTGCACAGATTGCAGAGAAACTCAAAGAACACTGTGCTACAACTATATAACTGGCTGGTTGCAAGATTGAGGGTGCCTAGCAAATGCTGGACACCCTAGGCTGGGGGCCTTAGCCCAAAAACCCCTCTTTCTGCGCCGCAGGTGCCACCGCTTCCGTGGCCGTGCCTTTCGCTCGAACGCTGCTGGTGGTCCACAGGGGCGCCCGAGTGCAAGGTCTAGGCGGGTGGCGGAAGGGGGGCTGAAACGGGCACCATGAAGGGAGGGATTTGTTGGAACACCTTCGGTTTGCGGTGTAGTGAACCCTGTAGACACTCGAGTCCGCAAAGAAAACCTCCGCGCACTTGCTCGGAGGCCTTTTAGTCGACCCTCTAAACCAATCCCAAACACGGTAGCCTCAGCAGGTTGGAACCCTAGGGTAACACAAGTGTCTCCAATCACCCTCTGAGAGGTGCCTGTGGCTCAGGTGCGGATTCTCAAGGGGCCCAGTCTTAACATCTTCGACATGTTCGCAGGGTTCCCACCTCAATGGGCCTGGACCGGTTACAGAGAGAGTTCCAGGAACGTATGGAATTCGATGTTGCCAAAGCGATGTTGCCACGCCTTCAGGGGAAACGACCTGCCCCAGTTGCCGCATGCCGCTTCGACCGGTCGACCCCATGACATACACCCGTCCGTCGACCGAACGCCGCCGCCGCGCCAGGCGTCGTGGGCTTGGTGAAGCCGGGCGACGTCTTCTTTCGCGAAGGGCCTGAGGAGTTGAAGCTGGACGTGTGGCTCGACGGGAGGGCAGCACTGCCTGCGGCGCATCTGGAAGGGTGGAGGGCCGCAGTGCGAATGAGAGGAAAATAGACCAACACGGTGGTGAAGGTTGAACTGAGTGGCAAAGCTGGGGAGATTGTCCTATTATTGATTCGGATTCATCTGTTGCAGTCTCCAGTGTGCGTGGGATGGCCCCATGACTTCTACATGAACGATCATTTCTTTCCTCTTTGGGAGCCAAGCTGGTTGTTTGCGCGTTGTAAGACCCCAGGGCTATGTCCTAGGAATCAAAACGACTATGTCCCAGTGGAGCGGCCTCTCTTCTAGAAGTCGTGCTGCTGGACTCTTTCGAACCGAAGCAAGCTGTTACACTCATCGCAACTCATTTGTCGCATTGTTGCTCAGCACAGTTAGAGCTTCAGTGAGATGAACAAAAAGGCGGACCCAAAGCCACATCCTCGGCTTGTTGACAAAAAACACACACACGATGACTTCCTCATGGGGCGGCCGATTCCAGGGTGAATACATCACTTCAGATATCATCAGATCAAAAGCCAGCAGATTGAAGGAACTCAGGATTCCATCACAGCAATGCACTTCCCAGAATTTGTTCCGTCCAATTATATATTTTGCAGGCAGCAGCTAATTCCAGCATGTTTGCATATCTTGTCTGAGTGCACTTCTTCCTCACTCATTTTTGTGCGTCCTTCGTGAGAAGCCAGGTTGGGCCGGCGGCGAGCATTGAGACTTTGGCTGGTAGAGCTTCTCTATTGAAACCCGAGAATTGCAGTCGAAAAGGAATGACCTTGGCTTGCGCAGAGATGGAAGAGCGCAGACAAAGATGCACATGAACTGTCTTAGAACGACATGTTGATCCAGAAACTGCACATCAAACATCAACGACATGTTGTTGTTATTCTTTTCGATGTGCGGTGTTGAGTCCTCCCTCAACTCTCGCTGAGATCCCCCATCCGCCCAACGAGCCATCCGCTGCAACGCATCGTGCCGAGGTCCATGTGCCTTCAGGTCAATGGATCAGCTTGAGCCATCCGAATGCAACGGCCTCAGCGGTCTTCCGAAAACACCCCGCCGTTGGTGTCGGTGTGGCGAAGGATCGGTCGGAACCGAACCCCCGACGACTGCGGTGACACGACTGCGGTGAACCCAACGCTGCGGTTCTTCCCGACGTAGAGGCGCGTTGAGTGTGCAACGAAGGAAGCCATGAAGGCAAGTGCTGTTCTTCCAGTCATTTTGCCAGGTTGGAGCCTCGGAGCTCATGATGTGAACAATTCTGAACAATTCGGAACACGTGTCCAGTGAAATCCATATATCACCATATTGTATCGGAATCAGATCCATTTGGGACCCACTTCCCCGTGCTTGGACCTACCCAGGCCAAGTTGATGCTGGGCTTGCTGGGAGGTCGCGCCGAGGCGAGTGGTTCGGTGCTTCGGCTTCGATTGGTTCAGGGTGCAGTTGTGGGATGTGAACGAAGGAAGAGAGTACGTAGTACGTAGTAGCGTCCTTGCTCCTACTTGTAGTAGCGATGCCAGGAGCCCCTAGTAGCGAACATTGCTCCTAGTAGTAAGGTCAGGAGCCCGTAATAGCTTCTTGTTCTTAGCATTCTAAATATAGTATTTCTCTTTATCGAAACTTGCCATGGTCACTTCCATCGCTATTTCGGGGGAGGCCATCGCCATTAGGTTGAACTTGCCATTGTTGTATATACGCCTTCATCCAGCTTTCAGTGCACAACAGTCTCGGTTGTGCCGCTGGTATCACGTACTCAGCAGTCAGCGGAGGGCAGTGGACCCACACCAGTGGGTACACACACGGGGCATTGGATCTGTGGAAGATGGTGTCAACTAGGGAAACTTCCCAGGCAACGACCCCCTGGGAAGAGCAAGCATAGGCTGAAACTAATGTCCGGCTTGCAACACTTCTGTCAGCCAGTTCATCTCTACGTCCATCGAACGTCGAACGGGAGGACCAGTGGGACATTTAGACGAATCACGATGAGAGGCCTGGTTGGACATGGACACCGAGAGAGAGTCCGAGAGGAGGCATGAACCAATGTGCAAGGTATAAGCAGGAGTTCATTTGTATGTGCTTAATTGGACAGGTTTCGCTCTTGTATATATGAGTCCTTCAAGTCCTTGAAGTTCAGCAGATCAATTGCAGCGCTCGTGTGTGGAGTCCTTCAGAATTCTCAAGAGCTCCAAGCAGCAAGGAGAATGCAAGCAGATATACCTGCCCTATAGGTATAGGTGTGGTGTTTCTCTCCTTCACCCCAAAGAGCGCTGCCCAGTGAGGCACTTCACAGCCGCCTGTGACACACAGATCGGCAAGGAAGACGGAGTGACCCACTGATCCGAAGGTGTTTTTTTTCCGCTTACTACTAGCTTCTTGTTTCTAACAGCAAACATTGTTACTACTAGTAAGGCACCTGTTACTACTAGTAAGGCACCTGTTACTACTAGCGTGACACTTGTTACTAGAGTCCTCGAGTCGGACATACCTGGCATCCTCAGACGGGTACGGTATACGCTACTCCGAGTAAGCCCCTGTTTTCTTGTTTTGTCTTGTTTTGTGTTGTTTTAGAAGCATCTTTTTGGTTTGGGTCATGTCATCTTCTAGCATGACCAAGTACAGCTGTCTGAATCCATTGAATCAGCTGCGCGCGAAGGATGGAACCGCTGAACAGAACCGTCATTGGGTCGTGTCACGCCGTGTCAGCTGGTTTTATAAGTGCAACAGCGGTACTCAATAATCAGAAGAAGAAGTGCCAGCGTCCCTCAAACGTCCCAGAAAGGAATGTTCAAAACTTGAAAGGAAAGCCCTTTGTTCAAAGTACCTTTGCAAAGCACTTTCATTTCAATTCACGCTTGACATCACTAGGGCTTTTGCTTTTGAACCTCAGAGCACAGTTGTCATCGCAAGAAATCTCCAATGTCAAGTTATGTCCATCGTGTTTTCCAAGGAGCTATAGATCTGTCCGCGGACACGGAGCCCGATGGATGTTCAGCTCAAAAGCTATATATATATATATCATTTGAGTGGTGCCGTGCCGTGTGTGGGAACACCGGTCCGATCATATGTCCGAGACTGAGGGGTGAGACCGAGATTTGATGATTGCATGTTGACCCTCGTAGAAAAACACGGGTCGCACCAGTCAGTGATGCTGCTCTTTTTTTGCAGCGCGCCAAGCTATGCGCCATGTTGCAGATCTTTGTTCTTTAATGCGCTGGCGGAATTATGTGATGCACGCTTGAAAAACAAGCCAAATCTCCTTGGCACATTACTGGCTTTCCACCCACGTTGATTGGAAGACAGGAAGTTCCCCATTCCCATTAATCAGTGCTGACCCGATAAATATTCACGAGTCCTCTCAAACGTGGCTTTGAGGTTGACCCTCCATGTGTTGATCATTGTTGATCCCCTCAAAAGGCTGCACCTCATGAGTTGTTTCCGTGTTTGAGTTTGGCTTTCCTTTGGCTCACTTCAAAAGTGTTCAGGCCCTTTTCTAATTTGTGCCTGGAGAAAGAATAACCTACTCAGCCCTCTTCCTTGAGTTGCCTTGTTGGCATTCTACCATTCAATAATTAGTTGCAGACCCCACACACTTTACTCTGTTGTATGCTGAGAACAAGAACTGAGTATGCCAGACAAACACCATCTCAAATAGAAGTCTTCATCTTGGCTGTCTTCACTGTGCTCAAGCCCACAAGCCAGTGTGCCAACCGCTGCAGGTTGCAGGTTGCAAGACTCTTCCTTCCTACACGCCAGCATGCGACCAAGTACCAAGTACCATGCATGGCGAACTCGGCCACATCGGTGAGCCCTGCCACCGTGGCTTTTCGGGCCAGTCGCGTCCGCGCATGAGCCCTCTGGAACTCGGATCGAGTTGAGCCCTTCGAATCCTTCGAAGTCCGGGCCTCTTTGTGTCCTGCCCCTGCCAAAGTGGTCGGCGTACGAGAAGGACAGGTCGTTGGGATTCCGGTTTGAGGGGATGGAGGCCATCGGGGTAATTATGCCCTTTGCAAGACAAGACCAGAACACCCCCTTCTACAAAGCAAAGCGCGTCAAAAAACACAAGGGTGCTATACTGGTCACATGCGCGTTTTCTTCACAAAAACCAGCGAAAAAAACGCCACATCCTTCCTTTTTTCCGCGACGATCCGGCACCACTCGTGTCCGATTCCTAGCGGCCCGCGGAGAACGCGACGCGGCCGAATTCGAGGATCCTGCACCGATGTCGATGTGCCCGTCCTGCATTTTCCGCGATGCAAAGGATCCGGGTGGTTCATTGTGCAGTTGCAGTTTTTCGACGGCGGTCGATGATGTCGATGGTGCCCGTCCTCTTCTCTGGGCGGTCGACCAAAGAACATCTTGGACATGACCAAGTGATACCAAGTGGCTATTTGTACACAGATCCTTTAGCTGATGTAGGCTGCCATGATCCCCACGACTTCTAGTATCCCCCCCAAGTCCATTCTATTATACTTTTCCACAACGACAAAGATGACAAAAGCAAATTACCAAGAGTGCCTACCAAGCAGAATCTTGGGGGTCCATTCCGACTGGTCTGGCGTTTAAGGCTGTGGTTCCTCCTCCTCCCCTGTACGTGTTCCAGGGTGCTTTCAATCTTCGCACCAGTGAAGTGGTGAGTCCAGCCAGAAAGAAGGGTGGTACGCAGGTTCCTTCCTTGTGAAGTTGTAAGTCGAGCAACTTGGGGTTTCAGGCTCAGGCGGCTTCGCACTACTGTTCACACCGGAATCATATGCCACCTGATAAGTGGCCACCACTGCAAATCCGTTTCAGTCTGAAAAAGCCAAGATCTCCGGCCCAGCGCCGGAGAGTCGGTGTTTGTAGCTGTTTTCCTTACGACATGTGTGACAGAGAATCTTTCGTCATCCAATCCCTGTCATCCAATCCGATTTGGGCGGTAGGAGGCTGCGGACGGGCCGACCAGACGGGTTGAATCGACGGTTTCATGGTACCGTTCTTAGAGAAGACCTTGCCCAGAGAAGACCCTGCTGTGTGGCAGTGGCACTGAGAAAAGTGCTGTCACACACCAGTCATCTTCCAACTCTAGAGGCTTGTGAGGAGCGCAGCGTGCATCATCACCACTCAGAGAAGTGCTTTGGTGCGACATGACCTAGTGGATGGTGCGACAACCAGAGACCATGAGATGTCCTGTCATACCGAGCAGTGTCCTCTCATGGTACCATGTTTGGTTTGATCAGGGGATGTCAATTCTGGACGGGCCATGTGGCCATGACGAAGTGTTTGGGACAGTGGGAATGTGACCGTAAGGGGGGAATGCAGCAGCATGTACCAGTATTCCAACTACCAGAAGTAGCGACCCTGCAGTGTTTGTTCTCATCTTCATTTCAGCCACTGCAGTCTTTGATGTTTGTTTGTCGCACATGATCAAGCAATATCCCAAGAGGAACCTGTCAAATTGGTCCGATGGGTTCGGGTGACAACATATCAAACCCTTGTTCCTAGTAGCTTCTTGTTCGGGTCACTAGATCCAGATGAACGTGTAGACCATCCTGTTCAAGCTATTGGGTTGCAGGCCATCGCTCTTCAAAGCATCGCTCGCTCAGGGTGTGGTCTTTTTCCCGTTTTTTGCCGCTCACCGACTCCGCCTTCGGCTTCGGCCGTGCCCTGAAGGACGGCGTTGACGTCCAGTTCCGTTTGAAAGAACTCACCAACCGTTTGTTGACTTCCCCCAACCGTTCATCAATCACGCCACACTGCACATTGGAATCGTTGGAAAAAGGAACTGGGCCCCTGGGGTTGCTCTGTAAGAATCGTCATAGTATGCTCGAGCCTTGTTACTAGTAGCTTCTTGTTACTAGTAGTAATGCACTTGTTACGTAATGCACTTCTTACTGGTTAGTATGAACGTTTTGTATCATCCGGTTGAGCCAACCCTTGTTCGAATGCCTAAGGTGCTTGGGCGAACTGATCTCCTATGCATGGTGTCGAGGGTTTTTTTCCTTCTCCGTTTTGCGAAGCCAAAAGGCCCTCGTTTGGGAAGACGAGCATCATGGTGTCGAGCTTCATGATGCCGACCGGTCTCTAAAGGACTTGTAGGCTAAAGGACTGGCCGTTTTGAGGACTTTTTGGTCGGAAAGGGCAGCAGGTCACACTGTTGTGGAGGAGAAGACACGTGGCCGCCCACTATCCTAGAAAGCTAGGTCCGGCTATAGGCTTCGGTGGCAGATCTGAGCACCGGTACCTAGATCAATTCTGGGTTTTTGTACTGAACTGATTTGCCCTTCTCAAGAAAACAATGTCGGGATGTTCTTTCAGACACGAATCAATCTCACTGTGGCGGTTGACTCGGGATTTTCTTGCGGTTTTCTCGAGGTTCTTTCTGATTCGGTCGGTGTGAAAAGCCCTGGATTTGGGACAGCGAAGCTGAAGCAGAGAGCAGTGAGGCTCACTGAGGTTTGCGAGTCCTCCACTCGGAGTGTGATGGGATTGCCATCACCTCCGTGAATTCAACGAAAAAAGATCACTCGAAGCCCATCTCTCTCTCAAAATGAAATGCTTGCTATTGCTTGCTTCCGGGGTGGTGAGATGTTGGATTTTTGCATTCCACATATATGTGTTTTCATGAACGAGTTGGTCTGGATCAAACAGCTTTGAAGGATAGGATTGAAGTTGGTCTGCATATGTGGGATAGGAATTCCTCGTGTCGGTCCTGCTGTGAACAAGGTTCCTTTTGCATCTTTGAACCAGTTTGCTGCTGAAAGTCTCCAAGTTTAAATCGGGAGCACAACAGTGCAGCAAGGTCTTCTAATAGCTGTTACTAGTACTGTAGCTTCTTGTTCCTAGTAGTAATGCCCGGAGCTACTAGTAGCGTTCTTGCTGTCTTTTTCCTTGTGTCTTTCAATGTCGGAGTGCTTCGAGTCGTATCCTCCTGACTCTTGGCCCCCCCCAAAGGTTTTGTTTGAGGCAACCTCCGTACAAACCACGGGCGAGCCAAGAGTTCGGTGGGGAGTCCAAAAGAATTCAGAGGAGATTTCAGGTACTAGTATCGGATTAAAAAGAGCAACCTTCCGATGTCCAAAATGCTGATCAGACTTGATGAAAAGGAGTCTTTCCATCCAATGGATCCAATTTCATGATTTCTCTGTATAGCCCTACCCAGTCAGTGAATATCCTTTAGATACCTTTAGCCTTTTTTTGGGATACAGAAATGGCTAAAGGTGAACTTTTTTTCCCAGAGAAACGGCTCTTGAGTCAGCTAATACCCCAGACACTCCATGTATAGCATATTTACCGTGACATTCATCCCCCAAACCACCCCAAGCCGATGACGCCTATGTAATTATGTATATATATATATATTACATACTAGGAGCAAAGGGCATCGCTACTAGTAGCTCCTGGCCCTACTACTAGGAACAAGAAGCTACTAGGAGCAAGAAGCCACACAGTTCAGTCTATGGAGGTTGGAGGCCATTGCTATCTAGGTCAGACGTGACACCGTGACACCGCCGGCCTCGCCGCAACTGGCGACAAGAGCGGGCGGAACCGCCGCGCCGCCGGTTGTCCCTATAGCCGGAAGCTCAGGATTGAGTTGAGTACAAGAGCCATTGGGAAATGAACCAAAATCAAGGCAGAAGATCTCTTACACAAAAAGACCTTTCAGAACCGAGACACTTTGGTGCCGCAGAACCGTAGGTCGAAGTGGGTGACTCGTGAACCGCTGGCAGTCAGGGTCTCCGCCGACCAAAGCACCCTTGGTCCGATCATGTTGTTATTGCAACAAGAGTGTTGTTATTGCCATCCAATTTGAGAAGGATCAAAATCAAGCTTCAGAAGTTCTATGATGGGTAAATCAAGTTGTTGTATACTAAAGATGTTATTGGCCAATGTTCCACCCCGCATCCCCTGGGCCGATTCATTGCCCTGATGCTCACAGCACATCTTGTCAGAGGTTCACTGGTCTGAACTGATTAGCCAACCAAGCGTGACCAGTTGGGCCATTGGCCAAACCTCGCCTTCGATGAGGCGAACATTCTTTGGGCCCCATCCGGCATGAGGATGGCTCAGCCTGCTCCGCCCCTTCACCGCAGAAGGGGACTCCCCACAGACTCCCGAACGGTGTGAAACGGTCGCCTCAAAAACATGAGTGGGTTTTGAATAGCTGAACAGATGCTGACCTGCTGGTACATTATAGAAATATATTTCTGATCTTGAAAGCCCAGTCAACCCTGATATGTCATCTTCATCCTCATGCAAAAATGTATCTGTGGCAGGACCGTACTTACCATGGCAATTAATTTCAATACAGAAACACTCGTAATTACGGTGGCGCTGCATTGATCATAATTAATAACATTGATATCAACACTTGATAATGACACTCCGCTGTAGGTATCAATGATATATATATATGACTGATATGAACATTTGCCATTGCAGTTAATGGTTCGTTGTGGGATGTCATGACACCTCCTGGTCAACCTCAACACTCGGCACAGGTGACAACATCGTTAAAGCACGTTAGGTCGCTGACAACTTCGTCGAAGGCGGAAATCGATGCCTTGGCGGAATCCATTTGCGTCGTGCCCACGAGTTGTTTGAGCCAGGAATCGATGCCTTGCGATGATCTTCAATCTAAGATCGATGGTGCCACATCAGGAAAGCCTGCGTTGTGGCATGTGGTTGGGGAAACAATTTTCCCGATGCATTCTTGGTGCATACTTCAGGAATGTCGCTTCCTTGTTTTTGTTTGTCATCTTCCAATTTCACACCAATGCCTAAATTTGAGTCCACCAGTGCCTCGCCATCGCTGGAGATCCATCATGTTGGGCGATGCCAAGAGACGACACCCGGCGATGCCGAGGTACCCACCTGCGAAGGCCCAGCTCTTCCTGGGCTACTTCGAGCCACACCGACACCACTTCTCAGAGTCGGCACCAGGATCTGCGTGTGAAGCGAGGGCATTACTACTACTTAGTACAGGACGGAGGCCATCGCTAGTAGGTTGGAGGCCATCGCTACTAGGAGCAAGAAGCTACTAGTAGCTCCTGGCCTTAGGAACAAGAAGCTACGAGTAGCTCCTGGCCTTAGGAACAAGAAGCTACTAGGATCTGCGTGCGAAAGTCCAAAAACCCTTCGAAGTGAACAAAGCAATGCTTCCACAAAAGAGATGCGGACCCCCAAAGGTGTGAAGCTCCTTTCAAGTTCTTTTCTAGAAAAGTGTCACACTGGCGGCAAAGCTCAACAGCTTGGATTCATAGGGAGTCACTGGGAGGGACTAGACAGCTGCCGCTGCGCTGCGATCCTTGGGTCTGCAACCAGGTCTGCACCGATCAGTTTCGTTATTGGACCAAGCGTAAGACTGCTCAGGATGAAACTGCCTGTGTGTTGCCAGACAGAATCTTCATTCTGAGGGTTGATCCTGATTCTCTGGTGTTTGTGGGGAGTTCTACCCTTCTCAAATTGGTTTCTGCCTTCCTGCGACATGGCAGTTGAGTTTCCTTTGTACATGGCTACAGAATGCTACAGACAGACCATGGACGTCGTGAGGTCGCTTTCGCACTTGTCCTCAGCATCAGCCCTCGAAATATCTTGGAAAATGGGTAGGACTGCAAGATACTCGTACCTGCTTTTGGGGAGTCATATCCATTTTCCTGGCTCCTGGAAACCACGGAGATCAACTAAGCCCACATATGGCCACCAGAACCAGGGCACTCTGGCGACATGGGATTTGAATGAGCTTAAAATACGGAGACCCCTGGTTCCAACCTTTGAAAGAGTGCAAAGTATGTCGACATCAGTAGAGTCAAACAGCAAATCTTCCTGTGTTCATACCAAGCCCATTTGCGCCAGCTTTGAGACGGTGATGCTCATCATTTTGGGCGTCCATGCAGCCGACGTCCCCAGTGGATCGTTTTTGCACACATCCGGACACGAGACACTCTGTTCGCTTGAGTGGGAGCGAACAGGAAACATCAAACTGCATCAGGGTTAAACGTGTTGGTTGGGCACGCCACCTTAAGGAGCCACCGTTAGCTGTCGGATGCCAACAAACCAGCGGCGGCAGCAATATAAGAAGATGAAATCAGTCCCTGAACCCTTGTTACGTTCGTAGCTTCTTGCTGCTAGTTGCGATGGCCTCCACCCTAGTAGCGATGGCCTCCAACCTACTAGCTTCTTGTTACTAGCAAACGGATAACGGTCTGAAGAAGAAAGGTCTTAATAAGAAAATAAGGACTGTATTGCCCCCCCCACGTCAATAGAGCGACCAAAAAGAGTGAGACATCCATCGCATAGAGACTCCTCGTGGCTTGACACGTCGGACGAATGCTTCGAGACATGCTTCGAGACATGCTTCGACCATGGGACGCGGGCACAACACATCAAATGACTTAAATTTAAGTTAATTTTACTTTAATTCTAATAGCTTTTTGTTACTACTAGTAAGGCACTTGTTACTACTAGCGAGGCACTTGTTACTAGTAGCAATGTAGCAACATGTTGGCAGAGTGGAGCCGAAACGAGGTGTTTTGCGTCTTCCTCATAGCCACGGCCTCCTCCGTGGCTTGGGAGCTGGAGATGGTTTGAGCGGCTTGGGAGGGGTTCGAGCGGGACTGAGTGTGGCATCTCTGGGGTTTGAGGTGGGGTCAGTACCTGCTTGGGCTGGGTGGATGGTTGAGACTCCAAGTGGCGGGTTGGGCGACGAATCCCTTCGTTCCCTGGGGCGGAAGTGGAATCGCTCGAAAAGCGGACGCTCCGCTGATGACCAAACACCGATGTTTCTTCAACCGGTTGGATTTTGCTAGTTAGATGGTGGGGTGAATGTGTTTGACGTGTTTGACTGTCACAGGCAGATGAAAACCATGACACCAGCTGACCCAATCATATTGGAACACAATCGGTTCTCAATTCTCCCTAATTATAGTGAATTATAGTGTTTTCTAGTGCATGGTCTGTGCCTTTGACTTGTTTTAATTCGTTGGCTGTCTTAATTGATGAACCTATGATGATGAGCCTACCTGTTCTCATGAAAGACTGTGGTATGTGAAGTTCAGGCAAATTTACACGAAGATTCCGGTGAAAACACGAGCTGAGCATGCCAACAGCTTGGGGGCCTTCACCAACTCTTGACCTGGCCTTTTGAGGGGCGGAGACTGTGCATAACGACTGGACTAGACTATGGCTTGTTTTCAGGCTGCTTTCTCATCCGGCTGAACGTCGAGATTCGAGCAGCGAACAGTATTGGAGAGCCCATGTCTGACAATGTGAGAACATGAAAGACCTCGAGGGCTTTGTCATTCACCGAAGAGTGAACTGTTCAACACATTTGGGCGGGTGGATGATCTAGCAACAAGTGCATTGGCTATAAGTAACAGGTGCTACCAGTGGTGCCATCGTCTTGTATGCTTCTAGTAGCTTCTGCACTTGTTACTAATAGGCTGATGAATGGTGCCCGTAGGAAGTCCTCCGGATCTGAAGGTATGGGTGGTTGACCGCATCCTCAGGTGTTGGACATCAGCATGTATGGCTTCACCATCAGCAGCACCAACCAGCTTAGTGGGGCTTCCCGACGGGGCTTCCCCACGCGAGAACTAGTTCTATGCAGTTTTCGAGCCATTTGCATTGGAGCCCCATTTGGGGGTCTACTCGGCATCCACTCCATAGAAGCATTCTCAGCGATGGGCACTCTCAGAGGGCCCGAAACACGAAAGTAGATTTATGATTGGGCACCAGAATGCTATTTTGACAATGCTTTTGGAAGACCATTAACACCATTCAAACACAACGCCTTCAACAAAAGAGTGATGTGATGATTTTGCAACCCCTTCAAATCCACCGCTATTTGAGACACGGGTTTGCCCTTTGTGTGTTGAGAGGCACCCCAAATGCTGCTATTTATATACCTTCCTCAACAGTTACTCCTCACGGACTACGGAGGTGACTCTATCTCCCAGTCCCACGAAGTTCCAGGTGATTCGTTGGATGTTCATGTCGACGTGGCTCACAGAAGATGCGCTCTTCCATAGTTCGATATTGGATTTTCGTGTTTTAGTGAGACTTCTTTGGTTTCAGATGTTTTTAGTATTGCAGTTCTTCCATGTTGTTTTTGATATTTTTGGCCTTCCCTTGCCACACGGACCCTACAGATCTACGTCCGCCCGACGTTGATTGGTTATGTGACCGGTTGACCACTCGCCCAGTTGCCGGCACTTGGGGGCTGCTGGGCATTGTGAGCATTGTCAGCGCATTGGTGGGCTGGTCACAACAGCGGGACTGCGGAGCAGTCACAACTGCGGCAGTCAACACCAGTTTGGGGGACCGGGCCTTCAGTTTTACCACAATGTAGTTAGGAACAAGAAGCTTTCTAGTAACAAAGGGCATCGCTACGAACGTAGCAAGTACTAGTAGAAGAAGCTACTAGTAGCAAGCAAAATGTAATAAAGTACTTCTTGGAAAAGCCTTTTTGGATTTTGTTCGCTGCAGGTGTGATTTGTAAATGAGAAAGATGATGGAAGCTGATGAGATAAAGGTATGAAACAAATGACCTTGATGGCCTTGGGAGAAAAAGGTTTGCAGGCAAGGGCATCGCTGCTAGTAACAAAGGGCATCGCTACTAGGAGCAAAGACGCTACTAGTAGCTCCGGGCATACGCTGCTAGGAACAAGAAGCTTGCTAGGAACAAGGGCACGTCCCAAGTTTGCTGAAGCCCATAAGTTTCCTGTTGATCGACCGACCTGACCCCCTCTACGCTTTTCAGGAGGGTGTACTGGAGTACCCAAGGATGTTCCAAGTGTGGATGTTTCTACTAGTAGCGATTCCCTAGAAAGCTTCTTGTTCCTAGTAGTAATGCCAGGAGCTACTAGTAGCGCCCTTGCTCCTAGTAGAAATGCCCTTTGTTACTAGTAGCTTCTTGTTACTACCTTGGCGTTGGGAGGTTGGATGATGTTGGAGTGTGGATGTATCAGATTATTTATGCAGACTGCCTCGCAGGAGACGCCGATGGCGGTGTACTTTTGGTACCTGTTGGTGGGGAAGCTTCAGTTCCTTTTTTTGGGGAGGGCTGAGCTGGGCAACTTTCTTGAAGAACCAGACCTTTGTGCAGGATGTCGAACCGCAGTTGATGAGTTCTTTTTGATCAGGGGCATTCATTCACTATTCAAGCAGAGGCAGCCCGGCTGCCTTGCTGGACACATCCACTCCAACAGAAGCCTTTGGCCTTTGACCCTTGATACCATTTGATACTATCTAGGTTGAAGGCCATCACTACTTGGTTGGAGGCCATCGCCAGTAGGTTGGAGGCCATTGCTATTAGTTCCTTTTGCTACTAGGTTTGCTTTAGCCTTTGACCTCGAACCTCGCCACAGAACATCGTTGGTCGATACATCGCCAAATTCCTTGGCGCCAAAGCACGGTTCTATCTGGGTAGAGGAACCCCGTGAGAGGCACGTGGAACAGGTCCGCATGGTTCTTCGGTTCGCAACCAACTGCTTCAATTCAGTGCTGAAAGGGTGGGAGTAAATCCAGGCTAGCTGCAACGAAAAGGAACTATAGACCTGACTAGGCAGCTGTTCTGCAATTGCATGGTGGGATTCAATATAGTCGGACTTTAGTGGATACGGTCATGGATGTGTGGCTGTTCAATGTAAATCACTCCCCATACAATATATTGACTCCTTTTGCACCCACCATTTGCTCATTTTCTTCCCACTGTGTTTCACTTGTTTCTTTGCTGCGGTGAGCTGGCGAGCTGACAGCACCAAAAAGTTCTGTGCTGAAGGGTCTTAGGAGCAAAAAACGGCCCTCCAAATCTGGACTACAAACCATCACAAGTCACCGCAAATATGATTGAATCTTGCATGAACTTCTAGGCTGGTCCTAATTTTTTCTTGCTACGCCGCCTTCTTCCCGGTCGCCGTTTCAGACCACCGACACCACACGTCAGACGTCTGCGCCCATGGCGGATCAACTGGTCAATGGTGCTGGGGCGGGTGGTCCCCAACTGCGGCGGATGAACACTGCACAAGTGGCCCCTGGGATGAGAATCAACCTGACTAGCGATGGCCCTCCATCCTACTAGCAATGGCCTCTCATTAAAAAAAAAGGAAGCTCATGGAAGTTCCTTGAAGCGATGGCACTGATCGGACAGAGTCTAAGAGGCAAACTCGGACGTGAAACATCACCGGACAGTGGTGAACGGAGTGACCCCAGATGTGTTCTTTCACCCGTGGCTTTCCCAGTGAACGGACTAACCCCCCGATGGCACGGACGGTTTTCGTCACGCGTCGGCCGCGGCCATCGCGAGTTCGGTCTTAGAGGTCGACGTGTCGAGTGGCTTTCTCACGGCGATGCTTTGTGCCGGTTCGCTGAGCCACGTCATCAGCATCATCCCCTTGGGCCCTTGGGCTGAAACTAGTAACAAGAAACTATTAGGTTGGAGGCCATCGCTAGTAGGAACAAGAAGCTAGCCACTAGCTGTGCGAATGGTTTGAAAATTATTCAATCAAGAACACAGGACTTAAACGGACATCATGGATTGAGCTGAGTTCGGCTAAGGAGGCTGTCCTTTTCTGGAGGTAGCATGGAATTTGTGTGCGGATTGGTATGAATTACTGTATATGCAATATGACAACTGATAATTACTGATAAAACTTTAAGCAATGTTTGAAATGACAGTTTGCTTTGCACAACAGAGCAAGCAAAAAAAACACGCTCACAGTTCACGGCTTGTTGCGATATCGAAACTATCTCTGTTTTCTTTCTTTGAGGTTTTGGCATGTATGTAGCCATCAGCAACTGGAATGAGAAATGCGATCAGTATTTGCAGCTTTGGCTGGTGCTCAATGGAGTCATCCAATTGATCTTGCTGGTCCCCGCGGTGATCTCGACTTGTCGCTCGTTTCATGGAAGATTTCCCGTGCTGAGATCTCCGCTGGATGAGAAGTTGCGGATGAGAATCTGAGAATCTGACCCAGTGAGGATTTAGGTTTTGGAAAACAACCAGACCCCCCCAAAAAGATGTTGGAATCCACGGAATCAGGATGGGTCAGGTGGTCCAACATCGAGGATCGAGGATCGGAGAATTGGGAGGTTGCATGGTCAATTTGGCTCCCTTGATGTGCTGGGAATGCAATTATAAGTTGGAGGCCATCGCTACTAGGGTGGAGGACATCGCTCTTAGGTTGG